>JAZHYW010032520.1:0-34639 GCA_037355805.1 Ixodes ricinus | reverse complement strand
GTGGCGTCGGAACTATTTTTCCCCTGGGGGAGCAAAAAAAATACTACCATAAACACCATCATCATCATCATCATCATCATTTATTTTCCTTGAGGGCTCATGCAGGCACTATACAGGGGTCGTACATATGATTACATGAATAAATAAACATAGTTAACACACCGTCATAAGACCATGATATAAACACGCTACAAGTGGGCGCACTAACTGTGACAGATAATTAAAAAGCTAGGACCAGAAATGTATCCTTTGTGCGACGTTTTCTCAAGTTTTTGTTACCGATATTCTATTTGACCAGACTGACTTTTTATGTACATGCAATATTTGACACGATGACGTTTCTCCTGTGTTGATAAATGATTAACGTAATTATGGAGAAACCAAATACCAGAGAGGAGCTAGTCTGTAATTAGAAGGAATAGGGCAATAAATGCGATATATGAAAGATACATGCGTCTTAATGGCGCAAATTAACTCTAATTCAAAGCAGTCCCAGTTGCTTAGAAAACCTAGGAAAGGAATTTCAGAAAGAACTCGTGGTCGAGTTAAACGTAACAGAGTTAACATTAAGAAATCTATAAATCGATGACATGGTAGCCCTGTCGCTGAGGCAGCCTTGGAAGCGACACCAAAGTTATAAAAGCTACACACGTACACACAAGCCAGCCCACGTGTCCCGGTTTATATGTAGATAGAAAGAAGGAAGGTTGGTCAGCAGTACCACAGCTTTTCACTAATCACATAATATGAACTCCAGACATACAATAGGTTATTATGAAACATAAAAAAAGATTCCGCGTGAGATACCGTCAGTTGGGAGGAACGAACAAGCAAATATTGTAAACGTGCTCCAGGAAAAATTACAACATGCGCATATTTGTATCGTAGACCTAAAGTAACATTGCAAAAGTAATGTGCCTTTACATTGTCAGCGAGAAAATGATGTTAACGCAATTATAAACATAATTTACATCTCTTGTGCATACTTTACAAACACAGAAAAATAAACGAACGATATTGGCCGCAAGAACGAACAGAAGCGTCGCTACAGTTTCCACCGTGACGTCATGGGGAGAACAGAAATTTTTCTCGTGAGATTATGATCGCACGAATCAAAATACAATCACGCTATCGAAAAATAAAGCAAAAAGGATCTTCTCAGTTATCAGCAGCCGATACCCAACTTTTCGCAAGTTGACTCGGCTGAAATATTGTCTCCTTGACTCACTCTCGCAGGCCGCCAAAAGGAGCCACACAAACTTCTCGGTGCTAATAACAATAACTTGTAATAAGTATAGAGTTTAAATATACCCTCCTGAGTGATGTTAGAACTGGTCAAAAGTCGCACAAACACACTTACGCATTTTTACATTTCACAGTCATGCTGTGCCAAACGTGGACTTCCTTTCCGCGGTTCGTGCGACAAAGGTTTGAATTACGGAATCTAAGCTCAAAGTGGCCGTCAGCGCGCCGTGCACGTGCAATAAGAGTAGATGAGTCAACCTTTCCTGTGACATTGTGCTTCGAAAGCAAGTTTTCATACGTCGCAGGGCACTGAAGGATCGTTCGGATGATGCCGACGACGCGGGGACCGTGAGAACAAGAAGCACAAGTTTAAAAACTTCCTCAAAAATTAGTCTCACGTTTGGAGCTTGATCCTTCAGCAATGCATGAACATCTTGGATGGTGTCGCACTTGCTGCTTCCAAGTGACGGCAGCATTATCAATTGTGCAGCAAGCCGGGAGACGTCGAAATCCGAAGTGTGGAGCCCCAGTTCCTCTTCCAAGACTGCGGCAGAGGGAGGCTTCCTCTTGGCGGCATCAGTCACAATTCCTTCTAGACGAACAAGCTCGTCGAGTCCAGGCTGCGTGAATCTCCTGTGAATTTCCGCCGTCAGAGTATCGACCAGCTCAAAAAAATCCTTTCTCAGGGCATCTTTCAAGTCTAATGACGCTGGTGAAACTGGACGGCTTGTAGATTCCAGTCTCTTTGGTGGCCTTTTTTTCCTTGTCTCGGAAGGAAATTTGAGATTAAGTCTATCTGATTTGGCCGATGCAAGAAGAAAAATCTCATCAAAAGCATCATCACTCCGCAGATTTCTCAGGGTCAACTCGAGCACATCGGCCGACTTCCTTGCTACGGTGGCAGAGCAACTGGAGCTCTGAAGTGCACGGGCGAGTTCCTCGCAAGGACCAAAGACCTTGATCGATGCAATTAAATAAAACATCGTCTCGAACCGCTGCAGACGTTTTAAATAGCCCTGGAATGCAGCGCGGCGGTCGTCTCGAATACAAGTTTTCTCTTTAAGGATCTCCGCGAGAGTGATTTGCACCCGACCATAATTATCCAAGAACCTCGACATGGAGTTCACGCGAACGGACCAACGGGTTGGGCACAGAGGTAACAGCTGCTTCACCGGCATGTCCATCTCGCATTCTGATGGGCACGGAGCTGACACAATACCAGTGTAGATTGACTTTCTTTTTGCCGAATTCAGGATCGCGTTGGACACGTCTTTCACAATTGTTAATGTGGTACAAATGACTTCAGAGCTGCGACCCGCCTCCTGAAGTGCAAGGTCGAGAGAGTGATTACAGCAGTGAACATATGTCGATTTTGGCTGCTCATCCTTGATTAGCTTTTGTACCCCGCTAATCTTTCCAGACATGCTGGCAGCACCATCAAAACAATGTCCCCGGAGGTTGTCGAAGCTAAGCGATAGCCTGATCAGGACGTCTTTGATCGTGGAGAATAATGTTGCTGCTTTGGTGTCAGGTGGGTTGTACATGCCCAAGAACGCTTCATGCACATCAAGTGTGTCTGGGGAAACGTACCTTACGCACACGGAAAACTGTTCTTGACCCGACGTGTCAGTCGTGGAGTCTGCCATGATGGCGTAGAAAGGTGATTGGGTGATTTTGTCGACAAGCATTCGCTGGACACTGTGCGCCATTATTTTGAGTATTTCGTTTTGCACGTCGCCACTAAGCCACCTGTCCCGCTTGTTAAGCCAGGTTCTTAGCGCAGGGACGTCTTCTCTTCTCTCTTCCAAAAGCTGCACCAGGTCTCCGTTGCTTGAAAGGTGGCCGCGAATGGACAAACCACTTCGAGCAAGGAAGCGCAACGAGCTTACAATAACCCGTAAAGCCGCACGATTCTCTTGTTGCTGCTGAAGACTCTGCTTCGAGATAAGTGCTGCAATGGATGCCCCTTTCTCTCTCTGGATAATATGGTGAATCGAGTCTCTGTGATGCTCGCTCCTCTCATGCATTTTGAATTTGTGAGGTCCCTTCCGCCAGTTTCGAAAACCTGTCTTTAGGAAAGCCGGCTCGACACCATGGAGAGACTTCAAGCCCTTCATTTCAAACGCCCTAGCACAGTCAAAACAGAAAACACAGTCCTGCTTCTCATCGTAATGAAGCCATTGATACGTTATAAACCAAGATGACTGGCAGCTCCTGCTGTCATTTTTGGGAAACCTGAACGAGGTTCCGGGATGAAACTTAGTTTCAATCCTACAAACAGCGTCAGGAGAACTGTATCTTTCCTCTACAGGGCCTAAACTGGTTGATGCTGATTGACATTGCGCGGGCATACTCTCACTCGCTTCCAAGTGCATGATGTGCTCTTCTGGTGGTGGCTTGGTCCTTTTTGCGGTTGGTGACCAGAGGTCCAGCAAGGTCTGCTTTCGTGCCATCTGCGAAATACATTTATACGGTGTTATCAGACGGAGTTGAATCCGACACCATCAAAGCATCAAAAGGAAATTAAATATTATCTACACTCCGCCATTACGCGGCGCCGTGTCTACAGTAAAGTGAAACATATAAGCAGTAATTTATTAGCGAGCGAAGGAGAGAGAAAGAGAGAGACACCGAGACTTGGAGTCCGAAACAACGTCAAAGCGTCAAGTTACGTCTCAGCGATAATCTATTTACGTAATCCACCATTTCCCGAATTGGTGGTCTTTCAGTCAGCGAGCTCTTGCTCGACGGGGGCATTCACTCAAGTCAACTTCTCGTTGCTGTTGTTTATGTTGCAATAACAAATCGTGAAAATGGGAAAAGCCCGTGCGTAAATGTTATGCACCCATAATGCGCTTGCTAGGGCCTCGCAATTCCTTCGTTGCAGCTGAGACTGCAACAAGGCTAGACGCAAACAATTCCTCGTGTACAGCTCGTTCGTTAGTTAGGTATTGGTCATGAGCATGTCGTGATAACAAATTGCATTCCATGTACCGGCTAAACGCCACTTTCTGAATTGCTGGTTTTGAAGAACTTTTAATAACTTGCGGCGTATACTCCAACAAGCGGCTGCGGTAGCTTTCCGGTCTAAAAGCAAGTTACTTTAATATGGTTGCTAACGGTTTGCGAATAGTGCTTCGAATCAAATAGCGCAGAGTCATTCATAGCCTTCACAGTCCAAGGCGTGCCGGCTTTTCTGCAGTATTGAAGCTAACGATGGCTTTGCACTATTCGATTCAATGCAGCATTCACACAACCCTAATTGGTTGCCTTGACATGTATGCGTTCGTATAGCGCGTCGAATTAAGAGGGGACAAATTACCCACACTAATTCCCCCTCTCTTAATTTTCTACCGATCATGCTTGTCCGATCTGAATAGACCTATTGCTATATTACCCAAGCATCAAGGAGAATGCAGGGATTGGTGTTCCACGCGCCGCACGTGCTGGCTTCAGCACTGCAGTAGTAACTTTTCTAAAGCAAAAACATAAAACAAATTTGCATCTTGCACGCGCGTTCTTCAACGCTTTATTTTGGTTATTTACTTCGAATCCTTTATACGGGGAAGGCGTGCGCGTGTGTCGCGTGGAACACCAATCCCTGCATTCTCCTTGATGCTTGGGTAATATAGCAAATGGTCTATTCGATGCGCGCGTAACAAAGCTACGAGAGCCACACTCCGCTCTCTGAGCGTATGTCGTGTAGCCTGTGCTCGTGCAATGCATTCGACAGACAACGTGCTCGCGTCGCTTTTCAGTAACCGCCGTGACTCGGTTCAGTTCCTTGAGGCTGTGCTGACAGCGAGCTCAGAGTCCGCACGTGCTCGATCACAGTTCAGCGAGCACGCGCTCACAACTACCTCGAGCCGTGACCTCGAGTCAGAGAGTGCTCCTGCGAAACGCACAGAGCAATGAACGCACCTTGAGGTCATTTTATACACCTTTCCGAAAATGCGTCTCAGGGCGCTTTCATTGCTGTGTTTGTGCTTTTTTGCACGAGCATTTTCTGGCTCGCCGCAGTTGGCTGGCACGCGCTGGCTGGACTGTGATCAAGCACGTGTAGACCGTTATTTTACATCGAGAGCTAGCTTTTATGGGCTGCTGATGATAAGTGGGATGACGATAACGTAAGTTGATAAGATAAGTCGATGGCAGATGATAACCCACAGCTCATACTGGTGACGAGGCTCCCGCCAGTTACCTTTGCATGTATTGGTGCGTTTGGAACGTGTCATGCTCGTGCCTGGCGGTCACGATTATTACACGCGGAATGGGCATCCATATGAGCTCATTTACGTGAGCTGTGGGTACAGTTATACTTCGTTTCACCTTAGCATGGACTAACCGCAGAGGCTCTACTAGCGGGGGATCGGTGGCCGAGTGGTCTAGCGCACACCAGCTCGGAGCACGTGGAGCGAAAGCTCGCGCTGCAGAACCCAGGATACTGGGCTCAATTCCCGCCCCTGCCCGTTTCGATCTGGATGAGCATCGTACCGGCGTGCGGTCTTCTATCACTACTGCGTGTTGCACGTTAAAGACCCCAGGCTAGCGGTGTGTACTGCAATGGCTAAATTGCTCATCTACAGCTGGGAGACTCGTCGCCCTTGGAGGCAGACGAAGTTCTAGGCTGTATAAACATACACACAACCCAATTTTTTTCTACTAGCGCGAGACGGTAGCCTTGACTGCCACACGAGCTGTGCGAGCGCTCGCGCAGTCACCGATGCGTAATCCCAAGCAATTAGCTCGCGGTTTTAGCACGTGTAGTCAACAATAGTCCATGCTAAGGTGAGACGGAGACGGAACGTGGGCAGCGCAAACCGGTACGCTAGCTTTGACAGCGTTGCACGTTATGCATAAAACGGGGTATAGAAGCGCTACTATGCTTTGAAAGTTTGAGCTGTAGACATGTAAATATTGAAGAGTGTGGTATATTGGCCGAGGCCTCAGAGGGCAAGCGCGACCAAAATTAAGATCAACTAACCTTGGCAACCAGTTGAACGTGGTTGCTTCACGAGTGGATATGGCAGGAGCCGGAAAGCGACGGTCGAGTTCGTAATTATATTCCTTCAGAATACAGACGCATTTTCTCGCTTGCTAAGTGTGATCTTGTGCTTGGGGACTCTAGTTCTCATAAAATTACAGTAATGATTGCTACTGTGGTGTAAAAAACTGACGTTGTGACCAGCAATACTGTTTTGCATCCAGAAATTGTCAGGAAAATCAAGCAAATTGCTAATAATATAAATATATGAAACATTAAAACTGAGGGCTTACCAGTAGGGATGTCGAGAACGCTGAGACTGCTGCTCGTGGATCGTCGCAGAACGAGGAGCTTGTTGACCATGAGGGCTTTGCTCAAAAACTTTGAAAAATTGAGGCCATATGAAGGCGAGAGTTCAGCTGGGGCAGGGGATTGAACAGTTGAAAAAGACTCCAGAAATATTGGAGACAGGTGAAGCTTCGTATGTTTACCTCTCCACAGTCGCGCCACGAATAGAGAGGGCGCACTCTCCAGCAGCAGTATGCTGTTTATAAAGGATATTGGCAGTAGCATTTTAATTTTTCCTCTGCTCCGCCCCATCCCCCTCCACCGCACCAGCCAACAAAAGGACGTCGCTACTGGCGGTATACGCAGACATCGACCCCGTCTAGCCAAAAAGGCTGCCTGACCTTGTCAGGATCCTTAAAGTAATCCCCCGTCGCACATACCTTTCCGCTTATCCCCAAGCTTCCGAAGAATCATCTACCGGCCAAAGAAAAGCGAGTCGCCTTCTTCCTGCTTCCTAGTCTCAGCTCTTCCATTCACCGACACCGCGGCACTGGACCTTTTTGAAGTAGTTGAATGTCCCCACTTCCAGGAGAGAGGGGTTGGCAGGTCGAGAGATGCTTCCGGCTAGTTCAGAAAGTCACTCACAGGAATAATGCGGCTAACGCTAGAAGCCCCCAAGGGCGCTAGACTGGCTCCCGAAAACTCTTTGGAGGCGAAACAAACAGAAGACGCGGTCTTCACAAATTATCTTGGCGCTTCCCCCAGGCATTGAGATTTTTGAAGCTTCTGAAGGTCGCGCACTTGTGGCGAACGGCAAGGTCGAGTGGTGTCTATTTTTTTTTATCTATGTACAGTCTGAAGGTCATTCACGGGAATAGTAAGTTTAAAACGGTGAGTATCGTTCACCGACAATCACAAGCTCCCCGGGGACCCAACTGCCCCCCCTCCCCCTCACTCAGTGAATTGGAAGGGTATTTTAAGTTAATTCAAGCTTCCGAAGACTTCTTTTGACAGTGAAACGGCTTCCAGCTTTTTGAAGACCCCGAAGGCCGCGTACTTTCGACGGGAGGCCAGCTCGACGAATTCTTCCTACGGCTGCGAGGGTCATTTACAACAATTTGTCTGCTGAAGACAGCGAACGTCAAAATCGCTATTTTTCCAGGGTCTTTTTCTCCACGGCCAGGTTTACGCTGGGGGCTTATCCTTCGGGCTAGGCCCCAAATGATCGGCTTTTGTGGCGATAGCTGGAAAATCTGACTGAACGAAAACGGAGAGGCAGCCACAAAACAGCAGGCGCCAAATGCTCTGGTAAAAACAAAAATCAGTAAAAAAAAAAAAAAAAAACTTTGATTGACGTAGATTGGGGGAGCCGTGCTACCTCATTTGTAAATGAGGGGGAGCCGTCGCTCCCCCTGCACCCCTGTTCCGGCGCCCCTGCACACATGTAGTTCTATGTAACGTCATATTAATAAGTCGCATTTAGTCATTTCCGTACTTCTATCCTCAGGTACATCTTTCTGAGGCAATTCAGCAGCGACGAAAAATAATTTGGGTGTATCAGCCGGTAAAATTGGTCGTGCAACATTTTTTGTACTTTCAGTAAATACTGCTAAGTAGTAACCCCTGACATGACAACACCGAAAACGTCTGTTAGTTTTCCTCTCCGCGCAATAGTAGATGCAGAAAAGATAAAAGGAAACCGCTGATGTCAGTGCCCCACCTCAACTCGCCATTTGAACTAAGCGGCCACGTGATCTGACGCTAATTATATACCGTCAGTGTTCATCATGAGTCATGAGCGCTAAGGGGTTGCTGAGCACCTTCATGATATTGTTAGAGCTGGGCTATTACATCTTTTATTGAACACGAGCCGTTACCCGGATGTTCGGCGATGCTGAATTGTCATGAACCCGACCACTCGACTCGGGGTCATGAAAATCGCGTACGTCACGCGTGCTTACGGTGACTAAATCGTGATGTCATGGTACGTCACGCAGTCAGCAGCGTTGAATACATCTAGTGACGTTCTCAATTTAAATCGACTTGACCTACGGCTTGACGTCAGTGAGTCACGTGACATTACATTGACAGCATGTCTTGCCACCATGACGTCACGTGACCACGTGACACATGGTTAATCATAGTGCCAATACAAAAGCGCCACGAAAACCCACAATTTATCATACATTGCAATTCTGTATATGACGATTTGATCAATACATAGAAATACAGCTGCCAATTTTTTATTCCCAAATATTCATGTTGTGATACATACAAAAAAAGAAGAAAAAATGCATTGAATCGTTTGAATCGTTTACCGTTATATATTGTTTCGGTTCGGTTCCGGTTCAGTTCCAAGATGGCGGCCAAGATTTCGGTTCGGTTCAGTTCCGGTTCGGCTAAAAATAACGGTTCGGTTACGGTTTTCGGTTCGGTTCGGTTCCGGTTCGACACCTGCCCACCACGACTGCGTCCGTTGCAACCGGACGACCGACCGGAACGACAGCTCTGCGCCGCGCGTACTCATCTGCAATCACTACAAGCACAGCGGGTCGCCGTCAGCTGTTTAGAAGCCTAAGGGACGCACTGCTACTCAATGCCGTAACAGAATAGAGACAGACAGTTTTCTATAGCCTAAAGCTTTATTATTGATTTTCTTGATAGGCTTGCAGGGTACAGTGGATGAAAAAAGAAAATAAAAAGATGCCGTACGCCGTCTTGGACGATCACGACTCTATACACGACATTGCAATAGTACAAATATCGCCACACGCATTTTCTACGATTATAAAAGACAATGTAATCTTAGCAGCGATATAGCAACGTAGAAATATGATTTCGTGATCAGATAGACGTTGCGAGCGTTCAGGATTGCTAACACTAATAGCTTTTCTCCGGTGATGAAAACGCGTGAAACTTCGCGTCCTTTATACAGTACGCGCCAGTAATACCTTGAACTTGAGCACACGCATGAAATGCGCCAAATAAGAAAATCCGGGCGATGTTCGAGGACACAAATGCTTAGAAAGCACCACTGTAGTCGAAGTAAACAAACACGACGGCACGGGCGTTTCTGCTGTCTTGAGAGTGCCGCCACGGCATCGCCGCACGAGTAGGTGGGTCTTCCCTTCTAGTACGTGCTGGGTTATCATAACGACACACGACGAAAATTCACAGTCAAGGATAGCGCTTTTACGCGGAACGATGAGCTTTCACCACGCCGTCCACGTCGATGATCAACACCGACGCCATGTGCGCGCAGATACGTGCGCTTCCGCGCATCCAGGGGAACGGGAAATTCACCCCCGCGGAGGAAGGCAAGGAGAAAACGTAGTCCCTTGTTTGTGAAACGATAATTGCAGTATCGCGTATTCTAAACTAGAACTATTTTACGTCTTGTGAAATTATCATGCACAACATATTTAAATAAACTGAAAATTGTTTCTTTAGCGAAACTTTACAAAGGCCGCCAAAATTTTCAAACATACGATAATTTCATTGGTCCTCATTAAGTACAGGAAAGAGTCCGCGCGTATTTTATTCCTGCGTGATTAATAGGCGGTTCTGCCTTCTAAAAACTGAAGATACTCATTCACTGACACTTCCTTAACGCCATCGCACCAACAAGTAGCTTCTCCAAAAACTACGGAGTGTCCCTTTAAGTCTTATGAGGCCTGCAATTACTTCCTGTTGCAATCACCGGGTCAAAGTTTGGTCTACGGGCCGCTTTTGTTTGACCGAGCAGACGACAGAAAGCGGACAAGTTTGAAAGAGCAGACGAAAGTTCGAACGATCAGGCGGCCGTGTGAATTTGAAGACGCACTCAACCCGTGGGTGGTCCGGACAACTTGGCGGTTTTCTCTCGTTCATGTTGGAACAAAGCAAATACATCCGGCGACCACAAAGTTGTTGCCCGCACAAGCAATCGTAGTTCGACAGTGTCTGGTTCACCCTTTTCGGCTACTATCCCGTTCGGACGAACGGAGGGCAGAACAGGGGCGGATCCAGAGCTCCGTTTTGGGGGGGGGGGGGGCGGAAAATTTGTGGGATACTGTTCTCCCATTCTTTCGTGTGCACCTGAGGGTCCACCCATGTCAGATTGCCCTCCGGAGGGGGAGGTGGGCTTCGTTTGGGGGGGGGGGGGGGCCGAAGCTGCCCCCGTCATTGGATCCACCACTGGGGCAGAAACACATGAAAACTGATCTTCAAACCTTCCCAGACTCTTGCTACAGCCCCCGTCGCAGCATTTTCACGAGAAGGCAGGTTTTTTGTCTGGTTTCTTACAAAGAAACACAGGAATGCATGTCTCGCACGGCGACTTCTGCCCACCGCCCTAGACCGGAAGTGCGTCCGACGCCACCACCGCGGCGTGACGTAGGAGAGTTGAGTTCGTGTATATACTCGACAATTGAAATCGGAAAACCGGAAATTGTCAGGAAATTTTAATTACAGGGAAAAATCGGGGGAGTGGACAGGGATAGTGTCAAAAAGCTAGCCCTGTCAGGGAAAATGAGCCGGAAACGCCATCGAGTGCCCTGAGCAAAGACTTGGGGGCAGAAAAATAGGCAATAAATTCTGCTTAGAGCGAGCACGGCTCTGCTTACCCAATGTAGAGTCAGCTACACGATGCAAAGGAAACAGCCGACAAATCCAGTCCAAGCCTTGGATTGGATTGGTATGGCTTGAGGCCTCGACACTAGGCTAGAATAGCTACTAGATTTAGTAACAAATTGGAGAGCCACACACCCCAATCCAATCCAAGCCCTAAGCCGAAAGCGTGCATCTGGCGGCCATGCGGCCATGCTGCCATTTGGTTATTGACGTGTGTGGTTGAGCGTCGTGTTTTCCATCGTGTTTACTTTCCGGAAGTGGCCTCTTCGCCGACGATGTCGCCGGTAAAAAAGTGCTTGTTTAATCCGGACTGGACAACCCGAATATTTCGGAATATGCAAGTTGGATTAAGCCCGTGCAAAATGATCCTCACAGTGCACAATGCTCAATGCCTTGTGTATTAATGGTCTTACATGTTTAACTGCCTCTATAGTGGTCAGTGAATTTCACCTGAAATTGTCAGGGAAAACCTGGAAAATTCAAGATAATAATTTGCTAGACACGCTGGAAATGTACTCGTCCGCAGGGGATTGCCTTCACAGTTACGAAGGTTGTGAATATGTTGCTTTGTTCTTTTCAATATTTCACATACAGCATGCTATTGCAAGGCTCAAGGAATGTATCTTCAACTCAAAGGCATTAGCCCAGGGAATAATTATTCAATATAGTCACCAAAACAAGGCAACCTCCCCTTACACTTTAAAGCAGATGCAAGGTCGCTTACACCCTTTTCTGTAGTAGCGCCCTTCACACCTTTTTTACGCCCTTCAAAATGTATATTGTTGCATGGAACAACACCCTATTTTTAATTAGAAAGGGTGTATTACTCAAATATAAGGGCGCAATTATGAAAAACCATTTTTACACCCCTAAAAATGTAAAAAATGTGCGTGCATTGGTTCAATGTGACGTGACTAGCAAAAAAAAAGTTGTGTTTAGCAAAAAACAAAAAAAATGCAAGGGGACAAGGGCTTCAACAGCCAAAGTAGGTCCTGAGCCTCCACAGTAGGGTGATTCCACGTCAGTTCATGCAATGATGGTCCGGGTCATAATTTAGATATTTTTGTTAAAAATATATATGAAAGCCATGTTCTTGGGAGGAACATTCAGCTATATATGAACGCCGCAACAATTTTTTTCGCTGAGATATAAAATAGAGAAGCTCGAGGCGTGGAAATTGAGAAGATTTCACAATGCTACTTTGCACAGTCGTCATTTCCTCATCGAAGCTTTCACGTCACCATAACTTTTGTAATACGTTTTACAAACAGATATACAACACATACACAAAAAATTAAAAATATCAATAAAATATTTCTATGCAAACAAAAAAATCAAACATGGCATAAAAACGCGTTTTAGAGACATATTCACAATTTTTTTGCAAATAAACCATCTTTCATAATACTTCACAAAACATATCAAAATGCGCGTCTTTAAATATTCTTTACGAATATATAAAGATAATATGCCCACCCTTAATTATATTTTTGTTATTAACGCGGAAATGCGGCTGATTTCTCAAAATGTGGCAAGATTGGGCGTCGATATTTAAAAAAACTCCATCTTTTATTTTCTTTAAACTCCCCTTGGCACTTTGCAGTAACTTGAACTAACCTGTGATGGCAAAAGATTGAGTAACATATGACCTCCGAACGGGAAAAGCTACGACAAACCTTCACTCGGAGCGAGCCGACGTCTTCGTCATAGCGGCTTTGCCGCACAGCACCAAACATTTTGAGCGTTAGTTATGGCATGTATTTTATATTATTAAAATTTTTTTTTCATAAGGGGTGAATATTAGTGACGCGAAAAGGAACTTTGAGCTGGAATACCATTAATTAGCTTACAATTCACGAAACAAAACGGCCCCACTCTGCAAATTCGCTAACTATGCATACATAAGCTTAAAACTCTCAGTTGCGCGAGTGGCCATGTATACATCCGGCCTCTCGGCATACGATGACTTCCACAGATGAGATGCCTGGATTCCTCTCACAGGTTTTACGGTGGTCCACTTTGCTTGCTTCACCGCACGAAACTCTCGAACTCGAAGATAGTTGTGAGCACTGCGCGGAGTGGTTTGACGCGTTCCGCGAAGCGCTGAAGGCATGCAGTTCCCACCAGGAACGCAAGCCATTGTACACGCTTCTGCCACCAAGCATCTCGAAGAAAAAATATTGCGTCTGGTGCCGGAAGCGACTGCCTACATGATTGATCAAACAAGAAAACTGAAGCGTAAAGGTGGTGTATGGGCAACCCCTGATCCCTACATGGGGAAAAAGGCGAACGCCGAAGACATGAGGGTTGCAATTGAGTACTACACACGCGACGACCTCGCATGCTCTGTTCAAAGCCCCAACAAAAAGGACGTCGTCAAAGCCATGATCAACGACATGTCTAAAGTCGTAAAAAGGTTTATGACCCGCTCTATTAAAGGGATACTACAACGAAATTTCGGCGCTCATTTTTTGGTCTATATGTGTTCAAAGGGGCAGTATCACATGGGACATACCAATATCTTGTTAAAAAAGTCTCGAAAAGGAATTTTAAAACGAATTAAACGATTAGCAATGAGCACCTGGTGGATGTCGCTAACGCCTCGTTTGCAATGTCCGTCTATAGTCGGTGACAGGTCAAGAACGAAGTGGAAGCTCCTCCCACCTCTTTCCACTTTAGTAGAGCGAACGCTGGAGGGAGGACGACCTCCCTCCACCGTTTGCTCCGCTGAAGTGGAAAGGGTGGGAGGGGCTTCCACTTCGTTCTTGACCTGTCACCGACTATAGACCGACACGCGGGCTTGACGTCACGGAGCTGCGGCGGCGCTGCGATCGCGCAGGAGCCGGGTCGTGTGGGCAAAAGGGCGCACGTTTCGCATGGGCGTCATATCATTTCAGCATGCCGCGAAGCTGTGTTGCTGTTAATTGCACCGAAATGTACAAGAAAAGTAGCGGAGTGAGTTTCCACAAGTTCCCGGCAGACTCTGAAAGGCATAAAAGGTGGATAATATCCGTGGATCGAAAAGAATCGTCGCCTCACGCGAACGACCGTTTGTGCGGCAAGCCCTTTCTTGAAGGCAAGTGCCTCTCCCATTTCAATCTCCGTCCCGAGGCTTGCTTATGTGCAGGGAAACCATTGTCTGATCGAGACCACCCGGATTTTGTTCCCGTGGTGTTCGCACACAAAGCATCGGCCAAGCGCTCGTCGGAGGCTCGCTCCGCCCGTGCTACCCAGCAGAAGGGGATCGGCGACAGAACGGCAGTGTTGTAGGCGTTACCGAAAAAAGTAACGAAATACGTTACTCGTTACTTGCAAATAAAAGGTACGCGTTACTGAGCTACGTTACCTAAAAATAAAAGGAACGCGTTACCGCTACCGATAAAAAGTATCGCACGTTACTTCTGCGTTACTTTTGAAATTATGATTTAACACATTTTACGGTTTTGACGATACAGGTATGCATAGGCTCATATATCAAAAAACGTTATGTTCATGCAGAAACTGAACATAATTAATTTATCTCTTTTTACGGTTTCACCTAAATACGAGAAAAAACGCAAAGAAAAACATGGCTTGACGCTAAAACACTGAAAAATAATTGTAATTTCTTTAAGACTTGGGAAGTAGTAACTAGTAACGTAACTAAGTTACTTGAAATAGTAACGTAAGTACGTTACCCGTTACTGTGTCGAAAACGTAACGAGTGAGGTTACTACTGTTAAAAAAGTAACGCGTTACCGACAACGCCGTCACTTGTAACGTGTTACCGCCAAGACTGTAGAACGGACAAAGCGTTACTGCTTGTCATGCCTTGTGGTCATGAGGGTAGGAAAAATATACCTTGACTTGAAGACGCTGTGTGTATTTCATCAATTAATAAATGCACTTCCGCAGACCCACAGTCTGTGCATCCCGCCTGTCAGTGCGGAAACCGACTCGAAGTAATCGTAGGCCTCGAGAGACTTGTACGCCTGCACCCTGTCGGCCGTGAAATGGCTTGGCGAAAAAACTAAATAAACAACGACATGAGCTGTCGACTTCGGTGGCAGCAACTTCACGTCGGAAGTCCAGCAGGCCTTGTTTACGGCGTACGGATCCTCGTAGGCAACGCCGTCTACGCACAGTTGGTTTCGATACCGCTGCCGTTCAGGCTCGGGTAGAGAGCTCAAGTAGTCGGGCATAGCATACGACATACGTTGTCAAGAAATACTACGCACAAATAAAGCTACAAGCGTTCCAACAACGTCAACAACGAGCGCACGCCATAGGACGCAATGGCGATGACACGGAGAGCCGGGCTGCTTTTGCCCACATAGCTACCGCGCATGCGCGGCCTTCCGGCCGTGTTGGTAAACAGAACCGCTCCGCGTGTCGGTCTTATCCTTGACAGCTAGTGACGGAGGTTGTCTCGCCTCCGGCCACGACGAAAGAAGAGGGTAACGAGGAACTCCCCTCTTCCCGAGAATCCCTTTTGTGTGTCGCAGAAGTCGCTATTGTCCCCCTACAAGATTATAGAAGATTAACCCGTCACTCAAAAATTCGTACAAAAGCAGCCGCTTCGGTGGCTGGAACGACTAGGCCATCCTCTCGACGTCAGCCTCGCCGTCGCTTTGCTCGTCCTGAGACGACCTACGTCACGATTGCGTTGGATGCCACGTGCTCTAAGCTGGGCCTTCTCCGAGCGCTTGCTAGAGTGGGCCGTTTATAACGAAAAATACAGCCACCAGGATCAAAATACAAACGTGCGATTGTTATTTACGGATATTGTGGATAATATTAAACCTATTTTTGAACACGACGGGAATATTTTAAATTTCGTTGAAGTATCCCTTTAAGGAAGCTAACCAGCTGTTTAGGAAGGACCAGGCACTATCCAGGGGGGGGGGCATAAGGCCCGGCCTCCCCCCCCCCCGAAATCTTCCATTTTGTTGGGGCCTCCTCTCCCCCCTCCCCTCATACAGCATTTTGTCATGGGCGCCCCCCCCCCCCCCCCCCCCCCCGAAAAACAAATCCTGGCTACGTGCCTGGGAAGGACCATCCCCATCCAGAACTAGGCATCTCCAAATTTTATTCCCTACGACCAAAATGGGTAAAAAAAGTTCCCGAGCACGAGGTGTGCGCGTGCATATATTGCGTCAATTTTCAGTTGCTTTTAACGGCAATAACAAATGCCCCAAAGAAGACATTTACTGAAGACGACCTCAAGCGCATCTACCTGTGCTGCGCTCCACAGAACGATTACTTCCTGCGCCGTTGCGAAAAGCACCCAAAAACGCAGAGCATCTCGCTGCAGTCGCTCCATCTCGACGAAGACGAAGAGATCTGTTTCGCGTTATGGGACGCTGGCGAACTCGTCAGAAAGGTTATGGACAGTTCCGCCTTCCTGTGGGAACTGGATTGCGAAAAGTACGTGAGGCATTCTTACATCCGTCACCTTCAATGAAGCCTGATACATGACACAAGAACCGCCTTACCACTCAAGGCAGTGATGTTCCACTTCGATTTTGCGGAAAAGTGGACAGTACTCTTCCCAACCGAAGTGCAGAGTTTTCGTTGGAAAAAAACTGAAGTGTCTCTCTTTACAAGTGTGGTTACGTCCACGCAAGGCACGCAAAGCTTTGCCGTTGTCAGCGATGGTACACGACACATGACCCAGCTCACGCTCTTCTAGCCACAGAGGCCATAAAAGAGTATTTTGATGAACGTTACCCAGTCTTTTCTCCAAATAATTTTTGTATCAGACGGAGCGGCGGCGCATTTCAAGAATCGCTTCCAATTGCACGAATTGTCTCGGAAGCCATACTCTTCGGCAAGATGGATCTTTTCAGCCACTGGACACGAAAAAAGCGCTTGTGGTGGAGTAGGTGAATTGTAAGCTAATTAATGGTATTCCACCTCGAAGTTCCTTTTGGCGTCACTAATACTGACCCCTTATGAAAAAAAGAATTTTAATAATATAAAATACATGCCATAACTAACGCTCAAAATATTTGGTGCTGTGCGGCCAAGCCGCTATGCCGAAGACGTCGGCTCGCTCCGAGTGAAGGTTTGTCATAGCTTTTCCCGTTCGGAGGTCATATGTTACTCAATCTTTTGCCATCACAGGTTGGTTCAAGTCACTGCAAAGTGCCAAGGGGAGTTTAAAGAAAATAAAAGATGGAGTTTTTTAAATATCGACGCCCAATCTTGCCACATTTTGAGAAATCAGCCGCATTTCCGCGTTAATAACTCAAATATAGTTAAGGGTGGGCATATTATCTTTATATATTCGTAAAGAATATTTAAAGACGCTCATTTTGATATGTCTTGTGAAGCATTATGAAAGATGATTTATTTGCAAAACAATTGTGAATATGTCTCTAAAACGCGTTTTTATGCCATGTTTGATTTGTTTGTTTGCATAGAAATATTTTCTTGATATTTTTAATTTTTTGTGTATGTGTTGTATATTGTTTGTAAAACGTATTACAAAGGTCATGGTGACGTAAAAGCTTCAGTGAGGAAATGGCGACTGTGCAAAGTAGCATTGTGAAATTTCCTCAATTTCCACGCCTCGAGCTTTTCTATTTTATATCTCAGCGAAAATTTTTTTACGGCGTTCATAAATAGCTGAATGTTCCTCCCAAGAACATGGCTTATATATATATTTTTAACAAAAATATCTAAATTATGACCCGGACGATCATTGCATGATCTGACGTGGGATCACCCAGTACCCTTTTTGTGTATATCTGAAACAAAAGGACTGAAGGCACAGTGCAGCATTCCACGCCCAGCTGCCCCAGCCAAGCACGTAAAGAGGGGGGGGCATGCCCCCTCGCCCCTTTTCTTTTCTGGCTACGTGCCTGGCTGGAAGGGTTTGTATGAACAAATGCGTCTGATGTTCCACAGGAGACAGGACATGGTCGGAAGGAGCGCCACAGCCCAGCGGACGAGGAGCTCTGCTCCCCTGTGTTCTTTTGTCTTCAATTTTTGCTCTTTCACACTCTCGTGCATGGTGGAAAAAGGTGTCTGAATGGCGCCCCTCGCAGACTAGTGGCGAAAATTTGCTCGCATTTCTGACAAACCCCGCATGATGGTGCAACGTGTCTAGGAGCATCGTGGGGTTGGTGAGAACCAACCGAAGAACCGTCCTTATCCGCGCGTAAAGCGCCGTTCACACACTTGCAAACCGAGTAGGACGTAAAGAGCCAAGACGGCGGAAGACCTGCTCCGCAGCAGAGACGTCTCAAGAGGCTTAAAAACTGGTCTTTCTCTCTCGGTCTGTTGCAAGTGTATGAACGGCACCTTACTCTCCTTCCACCGCCTGGATCATTCTCGAGATAGCTGGCGTCATTTTTCGAGGTAGTACGTCATTATTTTTCTGCGTGGAGGGCCTTGGGCACGATGGCACCGGCTGTGGTGATGTGACTGTGTAGCGCGGGACCATTCAATCGGTTCATCGGGAGAGAAGGGAGGGTGAAGTTAGCGTTGCATCGATCAACGCTCCCATTTCATGGCTCTTCTGATTCTGCGGTTTTCTGTGCTTCAGTGATTTCTGGCGCACTTCACTTACCGAATGGCTCCTCGTCATGCTTGCTGGAGCAGGCATCTGCAACAAAGCGCAATAAGAGATATTTTTATCGGGAATTGGCGGGCAGTTCACGGGAGAATGTGCTCCTATCTGATATATCTCTGTTTCGAAGATTGATAAGAAATTCGCTGTTCTGCTTCTCAAATCATTAGATCGATGGCTAAATGAAGGTAGAAGGGCGCTAACTTTTGTAGGTTAGTGAGTTCAATATACCTATATTGGCGACTGGTTCACAAAGGTACAAATCTTTTGCCAAAGAATACGGCACACGAAAGCTACCGGAAACTACCCTGCTTGAAACTTCTGCTGGAAATAACACGGAGAACAAGGTATGACATCCCAGTCAAACTCAGTAGAGCCATCGCAGGTGGGCATAAGAAAAACTAATTTATTAGTTTGGCTAAAAGTAATTGTAACTGTGTATTACTTTGGTGTTGGTAATTTGCAATGGTTTTTTAACGTTGAACTCGTTCGGACGAATCGCAAGGCGTCTAATTCAGTCTAGGCAGTAAAATGGATAGGTGGGCTAGTTGGTACATTTGTAACTTGTAAAGCGCCTAAAGGAACGAGGACACGAGGTAGACGAGGCAGGACCGAGCGCTGACTTACAACCGAACGTTTATTGAAATCACACTTACTATTTGTTCACAAATTCAGGTGTCCGTATGCGCCTACTCTTGACGAAACAAAAATAGTTTGAAAACTGAAAAGCAAAATAGAGAGATTTGTTTGAGGCCTGCATTAGAGTAAAGGGCGAGGGATAGCTGCGTAAGTGCACCGTCAGTGCACTTAACTCGGAGTGCCTTTTTTGAGTCGGGAGCCTGAATTTGTGTACAAATAGTGTGTTCCACTAAACGCTCAATTGTAAAAAAAAAAAGTGTTCTGTGTATGTTTATGCAGCCTAGAACTTGGTCTGCCTCAACGGGCGACGAGTCTGCCAGCTGTAGATGAGAAATTTAGCCAGTGCGGTACAACCGCTAGCCTGGAGTCTTTAACGTGCATCACGCAGTAGTGATACACGACCGCACGCCGGTACGATGCTCATCCAGATCGAAACGGGCAGGGGTGGTGATTGAACCCAGGATCCGGGGTTCTGCAGCGCGAGCTTTCGCTCCACGTGCTCCTAGCTGGTGTGCGCTAGACCACTGAGCCACCGATCTCCCCCCCCCCTCTTTTTTTCCTTTCTTTATATCCTTTAAAGGGATACTTCAACGAAATTTCGACGCCTATTTCTTGGTCCATTCGTGTTCAAGGGAGCATTCTCACATCAGACATGCACACCAATCTCTCGTTGAAAAACACACGAAAGGGAATTTTAAAACCAATTAAACGATTAGCAAAGAGCACCTGGTGGATGTCGCTAACGCCTCGTTTGTAACGCGGTCAGCTTTTGTGGCAATGCAGTCAATGCTAGGGGAGAGGGTGCACCAACCGCCGTACGCGCGCTTTCCTCCTCTCTTCGGATTGCCACAGAAAGTTGACGGAACCTGACAGGTAGTCACGATAACTAGGGAGTTTTCGTAGACCGTTTTCGCCGTCCCGCAACGCCCTCCGTAACCCGCTACGATACCCGGAACTCTGCAGTCAAGGCTATCGGCGCGCAGGCGCAGTAGCAACTTCTTCGTTGCGGAGGGCGTAGCGGAGGGGGAAGCGCGGTCTACGAAAACTCCCTACTGTCTTGCCTCCGGCCACGACGAGAGAAGAGCTGAAGGAGGAACTCCCCTCTCCCCGAGACTCTCTTTTGCGTATCCCAGAAGTCGCTAAATTGACCCTCTACAAGATTATAGAAGATTAACCCGTCACTCAAAATTCATACAAATTAAAGGGGGGGGGTGCAGCGATTTTATGAATAAGACAATTTGCATCTCGTTATTTTTACGTTGTTTATCGTGTCCCGGAGGATAGAGAAAACATCTCCTTCATTAAAAATGTCGCGATTCCGCTGCATAATCGCAAAGCAAAAGTCGAGCTTTTTCCCCC
Source organism: Ixodes ricinus (assembly GCA_037355805.1). Classification (NCBI taxonomy): domain Eukaryota; kingdom Metazoa; phylum Arthropoda; class Arachnida; order Ixodida; family Ixodidae; genus Ixodes; species Ixodes ricinus. Next base: position 13,958 of record JAZHYW010032520.1, on the reverse strand, counting down.
ACGTGTAGCCGCAAGTGGCAGCCGAAGGAACTACGGCTAGAAGATTACGTGACCTCGCTCGGCTCTAAGCTGCAGCCTAACGCCCGCTAATGTCAGCAGAGAGAGGGAGAGGAAGCGTCCTCCGAGAGAGCACACGGGAACCTACACGGCACTCCGAATGACGTCACTAGGAGTGCGACCAGGTGTGGCCCTGAAGACTAGGAGTAAGTTGAGGGGTGCCCGAAATGGCAATATTTATCTTTTTTTTTTTTACGCAACAACTAGGACACTCAGGCGAAAATGGGTTTCTTTACTTCAGAAGTGTCAGAGCTTTGGGGTTACTCCATTGCGGTGGCCCGATCGCTGGTGTGCTGCGGCTGCTTTCAGCGGATGCTACGAGCCATCGGGGCCTATCCAAGGCCGTATGTATGTCACGTGACCTTGGAGAGGGCGCACAGCGACGCGCGGAAAGCGTATCACGGGCTACGTCCATAGAGTGGGATTGGCTAGGATAGCTCGCAGCGTCCGCTGCGTCCGGACGTAAGGTCCTGAAACAAACTACGTAACGATTGCGGTGGATGTGACGTGCTCTCCGCTGGCTGCTGTCCGAGCGCTTGCCATGGTGGGCCGTTTATAACGAAAAATACAGTCATCAGGCTCAAAATACAAACGTGCGATTGACATTTACGGATATTGTGGATCATATTCAGCCTATTTCTGAACACGACGGGTATATTTGTAATTTCGTTGAAGTATCTTTTTAATTTCAGTTTGAACAGTTACAATGAAGTCATTCATTTTTACTCATCGGTTACACCATAGCCTCTTCTATACTGACAAAGCCTGGCAGATCGCCACGAGACGCGGCCGCCGAAAGTGGAAAGGTAGAGTGGCAGATAAGAGGCATGTAACGGGCGCCCCGCTGCGGCGAGACACCAAAACACACTTGTCCCGAGCGATGGAATGTCTGCTCGTGCTTCTCGCGTTCCTCGGGCTACCGCTTCTTTTCTCGTCGGGTTTGAAAACCATGTTTCGGGCCCTCGCCGCTGCTAAAGCTATGCGCTATGCACCGCCCCCGGGGGGCGGGGGGGGGGTCTTTGTTTGCCCCTTCACTTAAAAACAAGTTGGTACGCCACTGGTTATATCGTTTTCCAATCGGGGAACATGCATCAGCAAATTCATCAGGCCCGTTTTAAGCCAATATGTGGTGCCATTTTCTGGAAAACTCGGTATGCGGAGGGCAAGTTCGTCTGCTTCTTGCGCAGGGGGTAGCGGTGACGTCAGAACGCCGAGCCCTGATTGGCTGATCGCAGTCCTCTATCTGAGCGTCGTCTGCTCCTTTGCAACGTCGTCTGCTCGCAACGTCGTCTGCGTCTGTCTTACCTTTCCTGCGACTTTCGAAAGTGCAGAGGCCAGATTCACGAAACTATCTTACGCCAAAAATATGCGTAAGACAAAACTTAAAAACAAATTCGTATTCACGAACCGAAATTTTCGTAAGTTTTGCGCAGGTTATGACGAAATCCTACGACAGCTCCGAAGCTGCTACGCACTCCTTACGATCAAATCAGCATGGCCGACAGCGTCGCGGTCGCGACGACCAACGGACGTTTATTTTTCTACGTGCGCTTCTCACGCGTCCCGACTTCAAGCAGCAAGAAATAAAGTAAAAAGTACTTGAACCAGACCACGACGAACAAGAACGCTGGATCCACAAACACCCGGGAAAAGCTCCAACGGCCACGATTCCACCGACACCGACCAAGCGAACTCGGCAGATAGGCCTAGCAGCCACTCCGACTCGGTGACCGTCTGCCCACGACCGGCTGGCGTGCTGAATGGAATGTGCCCGCGCGACCCTTGTGAACCCTTCCCGTATTATACTGTGATCACTGACCTCAATTTTAGATTAAGAGGTCAATCTCTTCCTCTTGTCATCTCCTTGTTTTCCGAGGCAACGGTGACTCTCGCCGGTGAAAAAGCGGTGAATCTCCGACAGACGCAGGAAAGGTAAAGCAGCCATCGCTTTGACTAGCAGACGTAAAGCAGACGACGTTAACTGCGCCAACCCGCCGACGCCGTTAAAGAATGAGGAGTCTTGCCGCACACGAAAGGAGGGAAAAAGTATTTGGGAGGGAACTTGCGGACACTAACACGCTCACTCTCGGTTCTTAGCAACGTTACTAAAACCCTCAGTTGGGAAACTTACCCTTGAAACCTGGGCCGCTGGCGTCCACCGAGACCGAGCTAAATATTATAACAGCGCCACCCTTTAGTGACGAGTTGAAACATGAAAGCTGCTTTACATAGCTACTGCGAGATGGCCCTGCGAGATGGCGCCACCGGCCCTGGCCCGACTCAACGTGCACCCGTGCAGTTCCCGGAGTGGACGCTGCGGGAGAAATGGCGGCGTTGCGATCGCCATTTGCTCGGTTTCTCGAGTGCGGATCGGAGCCAGTTTTTTAAAGCAGGCTCTATGGCAGTTTCCCAACTGAGGGGTTCTAGTAACGTTGGTTCTTAGCAAACAAACCTCGGCGTCTCGGGACGCCGAGGTTTGTTTGCTCAGGACGCTCGAGGTTTGTTTGCGCCAGTGAGTACTTTGACTTCCCTCCTTGATGCGCGTCTGCTAGTTGTTCAACAAAAACAGCGTACCGCTCGAGTTATATCGTCTGCCCTCTCTGAAAGACGAAGTCGAGCTCGCGACCTGCATTTCCGAAAGTCGCAGGAAAGGTAAGACAGACGCAGACGACGTTGCGAGCAGACGACGTTGCAAAGGAGCAGACGATGCTCAGGTAGGGGTCGCGATCAGCCAATCGGGGCTCGGCGTTCTGACGTCACCGCTACTTCCTTTCTCATGCGCAGAAGACGAAAAATGAGCCCCCTTGCGAGGCGTATAGTATTGAACCAAAGCCTTTTCGATGCTGCTGGAATCAGTCTTGAACTGATTGTTAAATTCAATTTCATAAATATCCTTGGCTAGTATTTTTTTTTTTTTTTCGGAAGCCAAAGATCGTGTGGTAGGTTGCTCCCCAAAAAGAAATTTGTTATTTCGAGAACGTACAACCGCGCCTTCGTAGCGTTCTCTGTGCAAAAGTTCAATCTCCGACTTCACAAACTGAATGTCTTAACCATGACCGGGGTTCTCACATTCCGTTTCGTAAAGTATGCGCAAGTCCCGATTCAGCTGCCTCTCTTTAGCAGTTGCTTTTTGCTTTATACTTCTTGATCTCTCAATTGCCACTTATTTTGTCTTTAAAGAGAGGTCATTTGCTTCAGTATATTTTTCAAATAGTGCATTTACGCTGGTAACAAACTGCTCATCTTTTAGAAGCTTGGTATTGAGTTTCCAAAGTTGCCAAGTAAAATTATTTGTTGTACGGGCTCTGCTCCCAAATGTTACAGTTACCAAGCAGTGGTGGGTGAAATAGAAGACTTCACCTCGTACATTTGAAAATTACTTATTAAATCAAATGACACGTAAATTCTATCAGGAGGTGCATGTGTGGTTGCCTGGAAATACGTGTAATGAAACTGTCCTCTTTTTGCATTAATTCCCGCTATATCAATCATATTGTATTCATCCACTATCTTGCTTAACAGGTTCGCTCTACTGTCATTGACATTTCTTTGCATTGACCTATCTCAAGCAAGATACAATTGAAATCTCTAAGGAGGACAACAATAGGGTCACATCCTAAGTATGGGCGGAGATAAATGAAGCAAATTTCTCGTTCTTTCACCTTGTTTGGAGCGTAGATACAAATAACTCGCCAAGACAGTTCTGACATAGTAATGTCACATATAATGAAACGACCCTGATCATGAGAAATTACTGACAAATTAGAAATCTTTAGGTCTTTTTCAGAAAGAGAAAGCACCCTGCTGACACACCAACGGCATGGCTGACACATACCTCGTACCTCGAAAGAAATGGCTGCAATGCTTGCTCAACTTAATCGTCTTCGGACATTCTATCTCTTGAACTGCCAAAATATCCAGTTGTTCTTTAGCTAGCAACCGCTGTTACTGGTACTGCTTTCGGCTGGAATTCAATCCACGGACATTCAAAAACGCAAATCGACATGGTTCTTGCATCTCAAACATTTATAAGGTGAAAGGTTGCACATATGCGGGATACCCAGGTTACTAATATTTTCTTTCCTTCCCCAATTACATGCCTAAGTTGATTGTTGCAGAGTGCCATCTGTAAATGAATCCAGCCTTCCATCTTGAATCATTTCTGCGAGTTCTTTCGGGTACGAAGCGCGTTATAACAACCTTTTTTCTTGTAGTAAACTTTTTCCACGAAACCTCCTTTCGCTGACCTGATCCTCGATTTCCAGGATCTCGGGTTGATCTTTCCAGGGATCGCTTGCTAGCCTGACTTGCTTCAGGCATTTCGACGACTTCCGGGGACTTCTCTGTTGTCGAATGGTATATTCCAAACTGCCATTTTCTTTCAGTTTGAGGCTCTGGTGAGCTTGATACTTTCTTCTCGTCTGTTGTGACAGATGTCTTCTCTATAGTATCTTCATCTTTACCAGGCTTTCGGTCTCTTTCTTCATGGCAAAAATTCCGGTCGTTGCATACAGGGCTCAGGACTGCAGGAGCGGTACTGGCTGCTGTGCTCTTTGCTTCGTCAGCGTCCATAATCATTTCATTTACCGGGCCAGTTTCTTGACGTCCGACAACTGAAGCGTCGGTCCTCGAGCAGTCTTCTGCCTCATGTCCCAAGTGATGACACTCAGAACAACGCGGCACACGGTAGTCTCGTCGTATGTGTCCAGTACGCTTAAATCAAACAGTTCGCCAGAATCAAACAGTTCGCACCAAAAAGCCGTGACTGGTGCGGTAGGCTGTCGATCGTTGTCCCCTCCTGGAGGGTGATGCGCACAAGCCTTGTCGCAGACTCGATGCCTTGGAAACCTTCGGCCATCCAGGTGTCCCGTGTTACTTCCGTAACTTTACCGAAAGGCTCCAACGCCTTGCGTACTGCGTCGTTCGACACATGGAATGGGATCCAATGGATCTTGACTCTTACTTCAGCGTTGCTCGGATCGATAACTAGGCTTCGTCTGTCCTTGATTTTGAGCTCCTTTGCAGCGACTAACATGAGCGTGGCCGCTGACGATCTTAGGGTGACGATCCAGACGTATTCATCTGGTATGCTAGCTCCTATTGAGGTCACTTCTCGGAGGACGTTCAGGCGTTCCAGCTCACGTTTGAAGTCTTCAATCCTGTACGGGCGGCCCTTGACATCACAGTGCAGAAGTACAGTGTTCAGTGCTAGTGCACCACGAGGTAGTGGTGGCAGTACAACCTGGTACTCGTCAGTAGATGCAGAATCAGAAAATGTGCGGCCAGCAAGGGCCGTTGTAGACGCTCCCTCGGAGCTCATGTTTCGAACGTCTTGCGCGTTCGGCACGTGCGCTCGATCTCCCGGCTCGATCCCCGATCAGTTGTAGGTTAGCGCTTGAAGGCCTGTTCACACATGAAGCGGAGCGCTACAAGCGTAGCCTTGCCTCGCGCTAAGCGCGTGCTGACGGGAGCGTTCACCAGCTTTGTATCTCACCGTCAAAACTGTTGCTCGTGGCAGACGATAAGTAGCTGACGGCACGTGAGGAGCGCTACGTTGGCGCTTCGCTGCATGTGAGAACCGACCTGAATCCTGTCTCGTCTGCCTCGTGCTCCTCGTTTTTGAGGCGCTGCACGATTATTCAGTCCCAAGGCCTTTGCAGCGGCGGGCTGGCTTTCACTGAGTTGCACTTTTCTTTTGAATGGACCTTTTTGCTTAGAAATACGCGGTGCGCATGCGCGGAGTATTTGATGCGCCTGGAGGTTCGGGTATCCCCTGGTTCCAAACAATCCGCCATCGTGCTGCATTTCACGCCTTTGGGCGCCTCAGCCAAGAAGAAGAAGAAGAAAATAAGACCATCGAGAGTCGAGACTCAAGTTTTGATGTTGCGAACAAGGTGAACACTGAGCCATCGTGCTGACGACGCCCGTTCTAGATTACGACGTGCACCGCAATCATGCCGGTGAACTGTGTAGCCTTCGGCTGTCGGAACTATTATCGCCCAGGTTGTGGAACTGGCTTTTTCAGCTTTCCGTGTGGTAAGCTTCATCCCGTTAAGCGGGCAGCCTGGATTCGTGCAGTCAGGAGAGTTGACAAGTCCGACCCCTCGAAGAACCAAAAGAAAACGAACCGGTAGCACACAAGAAGCCTAACGTGCACGTTGTTTTCTCTACAAATACTCTCCAACCCAGTGCGCCTCAGGTTCGCCCATCGCCCCATAGGTGGCAGCACATATTCGCCAAAAGGTCCATTCCTGCGATAGACAACGTTCTAACAGCCTGTTAGCGACAAATAAAGGCGGCTTGTGCTGCTGACCGCACTCAGCTTTCTTTTTTTTAGTGTGAAAGCATTAATTGTTTTATGGAGCGAACCGGCGTTATCAGCTTTTGAAGCCGCGCCAAGGGCACCCTAATCTCCGCTCGTCCCAATGGAGCGAAGTCTGTTGTCTGTAGCAGCGGTCTGATAGATAGGCTCCCTATTGGCTGGCGCGCTTTTCAAGGAACGAGGGCTCCCACTGGCTCTCGCGTGGCGTAGTTCCAAGGAACGCGCTCTCCACGGCTGCGCAGCGGCCCGGCCGCCGGTGAGAGGGGGCGGCTGGCCGCCGAGCCAGCAGAGCCCGCATGAGCAGACTCCGGAGTGGCTGCACGGCCGAGCTCAGCGCGGCGCGGCCACTTCACGAGGACGCGCGCTCGCCCGTCGGCTGCAATTCCCCACTGAAACCCGCACTATCATCGCGCATGCTGTCGTCATGAAAGGAAATCTAATTCTTTAACCGACAGAAGAACCGCTCTTCTCCCTAGCGCACTATCGCTCTCTGCCTCCATAATCTCTCTTGTCAGGGCAGGAACCTCTTGGACTAAAGCCACTTTTATCTTTACAACCCGCCTATTCCAAATTGGTAAAAGGGGCATCGTGAGTTTGTGCTTTTCAAATGCCCTGAAGAAATCCTGCTTACATCAAGCACAGGTGAACTTTGACGCTCAAGTTTCCCGCCTTCGGTCAGCGGATTATCCGGAACACCTATTGGCGTCGGTTGCAGGCGCTTTGTTGAAGAAAATGATATTAGAAGACGGTGCAAATGTGGTAAACGCTCCTAAAGATTAAAGAAACGAAGTTGACGAAAATAATCCCTGGAGAAGGGGAACAAGAGGGACAAAGGACAAACACAGATCTCCAAACACAGCTAGGTGACTGGTGCGCGACCGAAAAAATCCGCCAGCTCGCTTGGACCTTTGCAATTAATTGCATCATAATTAAAACGAAGTTGCTGTGGTCCCGTATTTACATAGAGTTTCCCCATGGCTTAAAGAAAATAGGAAAGCGGGTAGACGTCACTGGGGTCCTCTCTGCCCCGAAAAAGGTGTGTCAGCTTTGCAGAAATGTCACTCAGTCTACCGGTAGGCCTCTGGAGTGTACGAAGAAGCATCAAAATCGGTTTGTTAATTGTATACAGAAAAAAGTTGTTTATTCCATTCCGCTATCCTGTGGTAAATGATACATAGGCCAGACGGGCAGATGCCTCAATGATAGGTTAAGAGAACATTGTTACAATGCAAACGGGGCAGTATCAGGACAATTGGGCATTCATTGTTGTGGCTGTGGGTGTGATGCGGAGTTTAAAAAATCTACTGTCATTGGAAGAAGTGACAATGCACTGACCAGAGAGATTAGGGAGGCAGAGACGATAGCACACTTTGGAGAAGAGTGTGTCAGCGCCCCGTCGGTTCTTTTGTCGGCTAAAGAATTGGATTTCCTTTCAGGACTACAGCATGCGCGATGATAGTGCGGGTTTCAGTGGGGGAGTCATTGGCTGTGTGTGCTTCCTTTTGTTTGGTCGTATATATAGGCTGCGCCTTTACGATTAAAACTTCAGTTAAATGTTCAGCGATCGTTTGTCTCCTTTCTTCCGTCCCGCCTGTTTCGCTGTACGTTTGAAATAATCATGTCCATGTTATATAAACAAAATAAAGAAAAAGACGGACACTGCACAGTAACCTCAATGAATAAAGTATTTCGTCTTACAATTGATCGCTTAAATGCAGAAGTCGCAACATGACTTAAAGGGATACTGAACCGAAATTTCGAGCTCGCAAAACAAGGCTGGGCGGATAGGCGGGATGCTGCAAAATCCAAAAACGTAATTCATACAGCAAAATCTCTAACGGATCGCCGTATTTTTTTAAAAGAGCTGCGCGATTGAACACGACCGACGAGGCCGACGAGACAGGTCACGTTACGATTCTCATTCCCTCCCGTCGAGCTGGTGAACCGAAGCGACAAGTAGAGAAGCGAGGCCGCTTCCCCTCATTTTCAAATTTTCCAGAGGACAATGACGTCATAGCCCTCGCCTGATCGCGCCCTTTTTTTCCAAAAGTACGTCTATCCGTTTGAGATATCGATGTACGAGTGATGTCTTGGAATTCGCAGCGTCCCGTTCAACGCTTCTGGGGCCTTATTTCGCGAAATCCAAATTTCCGTTCAATGTCCCTTTAGTGACCCCCCCCCCCCCCTTTTCCATAGTCTCCGCCTAACGTCGCGGGTTGCTCTGTTTTTCACTGGCGCTTGACTTTGAGCACGCGGCGACCCACATGCTGAAGCCTTGTGACGGCGCATTCCAGCTGACGTTCATTAGCCGTTCCCACGTCTACTCCTGGGCGAAACGGCGTTTCGGGTACACGGGAAGCGCTGCTGACCTCCAAAGACAAAGTAAGTCTTTGGCGGATGAAGTGACCGGGAGGAGAGTTCTGCAGCCTTTAAAATGGTAAGTTGCAGTTTAGGTCCTGTTGAATGACGTTGCTCTTTCGACACATTATAACGAGGCATTTTCTGCACGTCGCTCGCGTGAGGCGAGGCGCTTGTCTAGCAAATAAATCTTTTTTTCTCCGGTCTTAGTGATGTTTTTTTGTCTAACCTGATGTGTCTTATTTGATCGAGTCTCTACTGAAACTTTGTCACACCGCGTGGCTCAATTGCCTGTGTTTCTTAAATGGGGATAGTCACTGTTTAAATGTAAATTATAGAACCATGCTCACGTATGCTGACAATATACATGTATAGAGAAAATACGGCGTGTACGGAGTAGAGAATTGTCACAATGTTATCCCTCTCTCTCTCTCTCGCTATCTCTCTCTTTTACTGCTTATGGTGTAAAACTCAACCGCTGAAGCAGCAAGTGCGGGATTATAAAATACAATGAGAAACTAATAAAACTTCGGTGCGCATTCTTAGGCTGTAACAAAATTGAAAACACGATTAATAGCTTCCGTTTTTGGTATCCTTAAAATCAGTAAACCGCGCATCGAAAAACATAAGACCCCCCCCCCCCCCAAGCCCTAATCCTAAATCCGTCCCTGCTCAAATGTCGGAATAATACTCGTCTCGGCGTCCGTCTCTGTTTGATCTAACAAGTTCCTGTCCATTATGCACCAACCAGCCCATCAACAGTTCTTGATCTTGTTAAACCGTTGTAAATTTGGTTAACTTCCACCAGTAACTAATAATTGTACTTCAATACTTCCTCTGTCATCGTAATTCTAAATCTATGGGAAGCTCTTATTTCTTCAACAGTGAAGGCCTCACTTCACGAAATAAAATACAGATCATGGAACCTTTTTCGGAGAAAGATTAAAGTCACAATATGACATATAACACATACATACACAAATGGCGAGATATATCCAGGCTTGTACAAGATATTCACTAAAAGTATTTAAGTTAAGTTACAGAGTACTACGAAAAAATAGTAACTGAGTAGAGTACTAAATACTCAAATTTGTAAAGTAATTGAGTAAAGTACAAAATACTTCAAAAAGTGACTCGTTACTTTCAAGATACGCTCAAGTTACAATTTTATCTGTAATTCATTGTCAAGCACAACCGATGTCAGAAAAAATACTTCCTCCCAGCTACTATGGAATCTCCGGGAAATCTCGTAGCTAGACTTTGGCTGCCACTCAGGCTTCTAGGAGGTCCCAAGTAACTACGAATGAAACTAAAATAAAAATGTTGCTATGGCGAGGACATAAGCGAGGGCAGCGCAAGGCCCATTCTACTGCGGAGGGAGTTTCTACACAGAGGCTCGCCTCCGACGCTCCCCTTGTGTCGGGTGTTCATTTCCGCTTCCCCGTCAGTGCACTGGCGGTGCGGTGCCGTGCAGTCGGGGGTCGGGGAATCCAAGCCAGGGAAGAGCAGGCGCTGCCGTGGTGGGCGCCGACGGTCATTCGTGCTACCGAAGACAATAGTGAGTTTTAGTAGACCGTGTTTCCCCTCCGCTAAGCCCCTCCGCTACCCAGAACTCTACAGCCAAGGCCATCGGCACGCAGGCGCAGTGGCGGTTTCTTCGTAGCGGAGGGTTAGCGGGGGGGGGGAGGAACACGGTCTACTAAAACTCGCTAATGCTGCGTACGCCGCGAGCGATGAGCCGCCGGACTGGAGCCGTGTAGTCGCGTCTTACGAGTATTGTATGCGAAGAGAGCCTAGTGGAACGAACGGGCGGTGTGTGCGACTGCGTGCGGATGCAGAGGCATTTCTGAAGCTGGAAGGCTTTCTCTTATATGCTTTCACTCTATAACATAGAAAAATAAACTCCGGTTTACTGTCGACTCCTATTAAACACTTGTAGAACCCACTCCTCTCTCCGACACGAGTGCCCTCACTCTGGCTTTAGCCTTGTACACATCTTATGCTTTCACCCGCATGCCCTTCTGCTTCGGAATCTCTGTTGCTCTTGCGCTTTCCCAGAAACAAATTGTAAGAAAATGTGGTTTGACGTTTTGCCCTGTTAGTAGACACGACACGCGTCCGCTCGGCTCAACGTTACTAAAACCCTCAGTTGGGAAACTCACCCTTGAAACCTGGGCCGCTGGCGTCCACCGAGACCGAGCTAAATACGATAACAGCGCCACCCTTTAGCGACGAGTTGAAACATGAAAACTGCTTTGCATAGCTACTGCGAGATGGCCCTACGAGATGGCACCACCGGCCCTTTCCCGACTCGACGTGCAGCCATGCAGTTCCCGGAGTGGACGCTGCGGGAGAAATGGCGGTGTTGCGATCGCCATTAGCTCGGTTCTCGAGTACGGATCGGAGCCACTTTTTTAAAGCAGGCTCTATGGCAGTTTCCCAACTGAGAGGCTCTAGTAACGTTGGCTCGGCTTGAGGCTGCGACACCTGCTTCTCCGTGTCACCTCTTTCAGCAGAAGCACGGAACTGCACTGTATTACCTGGCACGAAATGTATCTGCAATGGCAGGGCGCTAGCCAAAATAACTGGAGTTCAATATTTTCCTAGCTTCCCGCCTCTAAAGAAAATAAATAATAAAAAGTAACTTAAAAGTAACTTTAAAATTAGTACAAGTTACTTGAAAAAAGTATTTAAGTTAGAGTACTAAATACTGACGTTTGAAACTATTTGCAAGATACCAAGTTACTCACAAAAGTATTTAAGATACAGTAACTTGAGTAGAGTATTTAAGTTACGTACAAGTCTGAATATATCACAATTTCTTAGGCCAATTTATGGGTCATCCTTTTACATTGCACGACGGCGAAATGTATGACTAGAAGTAATAATATAAGATAAAGCAATACACCGGCATACTTTGACTACCTGCAAAAGCTTTGCATTTATCTTTCTGGGCAATTACACAAAAACAGATAGAACGATATAGACTCAGGTAAATTAATAAATAAATAATACAAACAGGAAACGGAGAACGGACAGAACACAAACGCAAGATGCTAGAGATGCATTATTAAGTGGCCGATGCACTATGTAACATCATCGGTAAATAGTAATAACATAAAACACTGCGGACAACAAACACTCCATTGCCTAAGGCCGCATCAGACAGTCCGTTGTTTAATGTGATGATTTCGCTGATGTGGAGAACGTGTTCATTCGTACACTTGATCTGCTAATGAATTCGTCGGCGACGTCATTTAAATTTATTATTGCGGGAGAGTTTTTTGTGACTGTGAAGAGGTGCCAGGTGGTTCAGTCAAGTCAGCCCCACCATCGGACGTAAATAGGTTTTGAGTCGCCGCAGACAAGAAAATGACCTCTAAGGTGCGACGTGAGTGGTAGGGTCAACACAATTTTGATTAACTTCGCTATTTCCGGCAAAAGATTCCTAAGGCGCTGACCTTTGTCGCCTGAAAATATCTGAACTATGTCGTGGAATGTCTGTAGGGGTGCGAGTTGTGCTGCTTTACAATATCTATCAGCATGTCCCGGTGTAGCAACAGGCGTCCTGGCTCTAGATCGTCCCCGTAGAATTTCGTGACATACTGAGATTTTCATTTCTTGTGGCAAACTGCTCGATGTGCGCCATATGTTGCCACACGCTAGGTGGATACCTGTTCCTCAGTGACGACATCACGGTGTCAAGCACTTCGTTGTACCGCCGGCGGTACATCTCCATCGCCGATGGTAATACGTGAGCAGCAAAACCTTCGTCATAACGGCGCGGGCTTTTTTTTTTTTCCTGACAGCTGTAACAGAGGGATCCTTAACGTCCACCTTGTCAGCCTCTTCCAATGATTCCCCCAAAAGCGGAAAAAGGTCTACCGCCAGTTCAGTGATGCTTTCGTTCACGGCTTTCACCATTTTCTCTGCTTCGTGAAATCTGAGCGTCCTTTTCTGCAAGGCGGTGTTCACAACTTCCATCCGTGAAAAATGCCATCGTAAGAAGCTCGAGTACGAAAAACGTGTCAAACTTTGAGATAATTTTTAGAAGACCGCTTGCTTTTGCTCCAGCCTCATTTCGCTCTTCAGATGCTGTCTCCCGCAGAAATGTGTAAGACTTTCAAAATTTAAAACAACTGACAGCAGGAAGCGGCCTTTAACGTCCACATTGTGGGACAACATTTTCGCAAGTTCACATCCTAGCTCCTCCCTCTGAAGTTCTTGAAAAAGAGCCACGCGCTTCCAGAGCAAGTCACGAAGTTTATCAATTTGGTCACAAAGTACAAAAGTCATTGCACATGTCCACTTTCTGGCTGACGACCTGCAAGACCAAGTTGAGGACGTACGCCAGGCAGTGTACATACAGCGCCCGTGGCTCTTCTTCTTGCATGAGAGCTTGTACTCCTCTTTGTCTCCCACCCATGTTTGCTGCTCCGTCGTTGCACTGGCCGCGGCACTTGTTTACTTGCAAGTTAAATCGACAAAAAAGATATTTTAAAACAATAAAGAGGCTTGCTGCTGTGGTGGTAGCCGTGCTAAAGAAACCGCAAAACAATTCCTGGACTTCAAAGCTCTCGGTCCACGTCGGCGGCGGCATCAACGTGGACCGAAACGCGCGTTTTTTCTCTCAGTGTGAATGCGCCTTAAAGTTGTATCAAGACCTATTCATCTCAGTAGTCGCCTGACCGGCGGATACAGGGCGCGGACACACTCGCCGCCACCAGATTGCTTCAGTTTGGTTGGTTTCGGTTTCAACGTGCACACGGCTGTCTGTTTTATGTAAATTTTGCTTAATTTTGGGATACAATAGACCGATCTCACTAAGCGTTCGGCGCATGCGTGACGCCACCATAACTTTAGTTCATGAGAGGCAGACGGCCGTGCATGCGAGGGCTCGTGCCGTCTCGTGCTCCACACGCGCAAAGCTCCAGCAAGGTTGTTGTACGTGAAGAAAGACTAAAGTTCCCTCGATGCATTGCGGCAGTGGTGGCGTAGTCAAACTGGCTGGTGAGATTGGTCTATTGTTTCTATGTGGGTGGTTTCATTTGAAATCGAACACGCGTGTCGGGGCGGGATTTTGATTTGCCTAAAAAAATTTATATTAGTGCCCAATTTCAGCAATAAATAAACCACTTTTAAAATTAAAACAAAAAATACAAATTTATTCACAAAAATGTTGAAGTGGAGCAAGCTGAAATGCTATGTTTAGGTTGCTTCA
>JAZHYW010032515.1:0-13876 GCA_037355805.1 Ixodes ricinus | reverse complement strand
GTAACTCAAGGACGTAATTAAACGTGATCCACAGCTACTTAACTTCGCGATCTCAACATACACTGAATATTGCCGCGCGCAGCTGGCCAAGTAGGCAGTGCGGCCGTGGCCTAACCGTTATCGCGCTCTCCTTACCACGCAAGAAAGCCAGGGTTCGATTCCTGGCCGCGGGTACGCATCTTTGCTGGACTCTAATGTGATGTTCTGGTGAATTCAAGAACCGGGTTGCTAATTCGATGTTAGAATGTTCTACACGCCGAAACTTCTACGCTGATTGTTCCAGAAGCCCACTCGTGTACAAAAGGGGCTCCGCGTTGCAAGCCGGAGTCAACTTTTCGCCTCAGCGTTCGATCCTGCTGTTTCGCCGCCTTCGACGCCCGCGACGCTCTGATGTTATCTTCTGTTTCCTTTTTTGTTTTGGGCACAAGTTCGCCCCATTAAACGTTTAGTTTCCTCAGTTATTCTTTGTTTCATTAGCCTCTTCATTCGTGACATTTTGGTGGAGGTGCGGAGTACCGCATGTCCGTGCAGCGCTCCCCTCCGAGGTCCCGCAGTGCAAGTCCGAACCCAAGCCCCCGAGGACCCAACGAAGACCAGACCGAGATGCAATCAAGTCGCCGCAACCATTGGCCTAGGCTCCGGAATCAGGACCGCTTGCCACCCAAGACCAAGCCGTCAAGGGGGACGACGATGGCCAACCAGTCGTCGCAGACCCCGGCCGCCGCCGCCGTCGTATACCTTCCCGTCGCACCCCGGACACCGACGCCTTTCCACGGCGAGGTCCACGAAGACATTGACGACTGGCTGCAACACTATGAACGGGTGGCCCGCCATAACCGGTTGGACAGCTGACCAGTGCTTGCAGAACATCTACTTCTCGCTGGAAGGGACTGCGAGGTACTGGCTGGAGAACCACGAGGCTTCTTTAATTTCGTGGAGGTGTGCAAGCAAGAACTACAGAAGACGTTCACCAGCCAACACCGACGCGAGAGGGCCGAAGACATCCTTCGAACAAGGACCCAAGGCCCAAATGAAAGCATCACCAGCTTCGTCGACGATATTCTTCGCCTGAGCGCCCGCGCCGATCCTCAGGCTACAGAGGAGAAGAAGCTGCGACACCTGATGAAGGGCGTGAAGAGCGAAATATTCGGCGGCCTTATCCGCAATCCACCGAGAACAGTCGACGATTTCGTCACGGAGGCGACGAATATGAAACGGGCCCTACTAGCACGCGCCAGACACTACGAGCAATACCCTGGCGTAACTACTCTGGCGACATCCGGACCCGACCTTGGTACCACCGTCCCAGGCATCCGTGACATCATACCTGCAAAGTCGTCCAGGAGGAGCTGAAGAAGCTGCTGCCCGCTGCCGCACGCCCGGCCTCGCTCTTCATTGCCGAGGTCGTGCGGGAAGAAGTCCAGAAAGCCATCAAACCAGAGGCTCCCATCAGCGTGGCAGCCCACGAGGAACCGACGCTAACCTACGCCGCAATGGTCCGACGAGCGCCACCAGCCCCGCGTCCGTACATGGCGCCTCCCCGACGTGAACCTCCAGCGCAGCAGTATTCCCGACGTCAGGAAGATCGGGCGCACGTCCGCCCAGAACAAGCTGCGGCAAGGAAGACCGACGTGTGGAGGACGGCCGATCGACGCCCGTTGTGCTACCACTGCGGTGAAGCCGACCATATCTACCGCCGTTGCCCCTACCGGCAAATAGGGCTGCGCGGCTTCCACCCGAGCGACCCACGCCCACGCTACGGCGAGCGACCACAGGAGATTGAAGAGTATCTTCGACGACCTCAGTCTCCTCCGCCTGCACCTCGCCGCGGGTCCCGGTCGCCGTCGCCAGGACGTCCAGCTTCGCCGATGCACCGACCTCGTCGTGAGAGCCTGTCGCCCATTTCTCGTCGGGAAACTAAGTGCGGCAACGCCTGGAGGTGGCGTTGCCGAAGACGACCGAAGCAAAGAGCCTCCAAGAACGACGGAGCGCTCCCACTCTCCCGACGCTACGCATCACAACGACGCCCCTGCATCGGTGTCCAACAATCTAAACGTTATTATCGACGGTCACGACGCATCGGCACTCGTGGACATTGGAGCAGACTACTCAGTCTTGAGTGGGAGGCTCTCTCGCCGCCTTCGAAAAGTGACGACGCCGTGGGGAGGAGGCGGCGCAGATACGAACTGCTGGAGGGCACCTCATTACGCCTGTCGGAAGGTGCACTGCTCGAGTTGAAATCCACGGTGAGACGTGCCCTGTCAAGTTCGTCGTTCTGCAAGACTGTGCGAGGGACGTTATCCTCGGAATGGACTTTCTCTGCGAGTATGGCGCCGTCATCGACCTCGGAACAAACCGGCTGACGCCACGAAAACCTGCTCCACCACCGGAGGAACACAAAGCGACGTCATCCGCGGTCCGAGTCCTCGCAAACCACGTAAACTTACCACCGCGGTCGAGTGTTTTCGTACTCGTCGGGATCGATGAAGCTTTCTGTGGCGAAGTTCTTCTCGAGGGAAGCCTTCAATTGCCCCTGGGAAGAAGAATAGGCGTCGCAAGAGGAGTAGCTGAACTTCAGGATGGGCGGACTGTGGTCCTCGTGACGAACTTCCGAAATGAAATGTAACACCTCACGAAAGGTGCAGCCGGGGGCCACATCGTGGAACTCCAGAACTCCGCCGAAATCGCCGCGGTTACTGAAGAGTCCCCTCCACCTGAGCAAGACAGTACGTCGCCAGCGCAGGTCGATATTGACCCTAAGCTTCCGGGCCCAAAACGAATGCAGCTGCTTAAACTCCTCGCCGAATACCGCGACTTCTTTGCGACGTCGTCGAAGGCGCGCCAAACCACCGTTGCGAAGCACCCCATCGTTACCGAGGACGACGCGCGCCTTGTGCATCGATCGCCGTACAGAGTCTCCGCTAAAGAAGGGGAGGTGATCCAGAAGCAAGTTCAAGAGATGCTGAACGACGACAGAATCCAACCCTCAAGCAGTCCGTGGGCCTCTCCAGTCGTGCTGGTTAAGAAGAAGGACGGAACGCTTAGGTTCTGCGTGGACTACCGGCAGCTGAACGCGGTGACGAAGAAAGACGTCTACCCACTCCCCGCATCGACGACACTCTAGACCTGCTGCGCCACTCTCGATATTTCTCATCGATGGACCTGAAGAGCGGCTACTGGCAGATCGAAGTCGACGAACGGGACCGAGAGAAGACAGCCTTCGTCACGCCGGATGGACTGTACGAGTTCAAGGTGATGCCCTTCGGACTATGCACGGCGCCAGCAACTTTCCAGCGTGTCATGGACACCGTACTTGCAGGGCTGAAGTGGCAGAGCTATCTCGTCTACCTTGACGACGTCATAGTATTTTCAACTGACTTCGACGAGCACTTGCGACGACTCCGAGCTGTTCTCCGAGCCATACAGACCGCCGGGCTCACCCTCAAGCCGTCAAAGTGCCGGTTTCGACTATGACGAACTAGAAGTTCCTAGGCCACGTGGTTAGTAACGTAGGCGTCCACCCAGACCCCGAGAAGACTCGCGCCGTCGCGGCATTTCCAGCGCCGAGAGACAAGAAGGCCATGCGAAGATTCCTTGGATTTTGTGCCTACTATCGTCGCTTCGTTCGGGATTTCGCAAGGATTTCCGCGCCGCTCACAAACACTCACGAAGGAAGCCGAGAAGTTCGAATGGGCCGAGGAGCAACAGCAAGCATTCGACGAGCTGAAGCGAAGACTCCAGACTCCTCCTGTCCTTGGACACTTTGATGAGGATGCGGAAACCGAGATTCATACAGACGCTAGTAATGAAAGACTTGGAGCGGTACTAGTTCAAGTGCAAGAAGGCACCGAGCGAGTCATCGCCTACGCAAGTCGAACGCTGTCCAAATCGGAGAGAAATTACTCCACGACATGAAAAAGAATGTCTTGCGATCGTCTGGGCCATCACAAAGTTCTGCTCGTACCTGTACGGGAGCCCGTTCTGCGTAGTCACATACCATCACCCGCTCTGCTGGCTGGCGAACCTCAAGGATCCTTCAGGAAGCCTCGCTTGATGGAGTCTCCGACTAGAAGAGTTCAACATGTCTGTAGTCCACAAGTCAGGCCGCAAGCACAGCAACGCCGACTGCCTGTCCAGGGCCCCTGCCGAGACACCTTCCGGCAGCTGCGACGACAATTACGACGAGTGCTTCCTAGGCGCGGTGAACCACCGACGACCTGGCACGACGTCAACGAGACGATCCTGAGCTGCGCGCATTGATTGAGCACCTGGAAAAGCGCGGGAGTACCGTGCCCCGTGTTTTCTCACGAGTCGTGCCGACCTTCGCCATTGGACAAGGTGATCTCTACAAAGAGAACTTCGGGGACAACAACTCGCCGTGGCTGCTGGTAATCCCGACCGACCTTCGAGAGGAGATCTTTCAAGCCTGCCCCGACGACCCGACGTCCGGACACCTTGGTTACAGTCGGACGCTGGCCCGTACTCGCGAAAAGTATTACTGGCCCAAGCTCCCCAAAACCGTCCACCTCTACACCCGATCCTGTCACGAGTTCCAGCGACGCAAGAAACCGCCGACGAAGCCGGCAGGTCTCCTGCAGCCAATTCCTCCACCAACTGCACCGTTCTAGCAGATCGGAATGGATCTACTTGGTCCTTTTCCGCCGTCGACCCTGGAAAACCGTTGGATAATCGTCGCCACAGATCCTCTCACGCGGTACGCAGAAACGAAAGCCCTTCCTTCAGGGACTGCTGTTGAAGTCGCCAAGTTTTTCATTGAGTCCATCGTCCTCCGGCACGGTGCTCCCGAAGTTCTGATTACAGAACGCGGATCATCGTTCATGGCACAGCTGACCCAAGATATCCTCCGGCTCAGTCCCACCAGCCATCGTCGTACCACTGCGTACCACCCGCAGACCAACGGACTGACGGAGCGACTCAACAAGACAATCGCCGACATGATCTTTATGTACGTCGACGTAGAGCACAAGACGTGGGACGAGGTGTTGCCCTACGTAACGTTCGCCTACAATGCGGCGGTTCAAGAGACCACTGGATTCACACCTTTCCAGCTGGTACATGTCGGAAGGTAACGACTATGCTGGACGCCATGCTGCCCCATGATCCCTCTGACAATGAGAGCGACGATGCCCAGGTGCTTGCTCAACCTGCCGAAGAAGTCCGCCAGCTCGCCCGACTCCTGATTCAAGACCAGCAATGCGTCGACGCGGGCCGCTGCAATTTTCGTCGCAGGGACGTCCACTTCCAGCCCGGAGACAGGGTGTGGGTGTGGACGCCCATCCGTCATGCGGCGCGGCCTGCAGTGAGAAACTGCTTAAACGGTACTTTGGACCATACAAGGTACTTCGTCGCCTCGAGGAGCTGAACTACGAAGTGATGCCGGACGGAACACGAACATCATCGCGCAGCCCACCACGACCTGAATCGTCCACGTCGCGCGCCTGAAGCCGTACGACGCTCGATAGGACTATGGACCTTATATGTGTTCTAAATGACTCTTTAGTTTGCCGTTCTTTTTATTTGCTTTGTTTTGTTTTGTGGTGCATCGGGGCGATGCACTTTTAGGATGGGAGGGGGGTAGTAATGCCGCGTCGCGCAGCTGGCGCTGATGGGCAGCGTGGCCGTGGCCGAATGGTTATCGCGGTCTCCTTCCAGGCAGAAAGGCAGGGTTCGATTCCTGGCCGCGGGTACGCAGTTTTGTTGACTCTAATGTGATGGTCTGGTAAATTTGAGAACCGTGTTGCTAATTCGAGGTTAGAATGTTCTACACGCCGAAACTTCTACGCTGATTGTTCCAGAAGCCCACTGCGTCGTACAGAAGAGGCTCCGCGTGGCAAGCCGGAGTTAGTTTTCGCCTCAGCGTTCGATCCTGCTGTTTCGCCGCCTTCGACGCCCGCGACGCTCTGTTGTGGTCTTCAGTTTTCTTTTTATTGTTTTGGGCAAAGTTCGCCCCATTAAACGTTTAGTTTCCTCAGTTTTCTTGTATTATTACCTCTTCATTCGTGACAATATTTTGCACTCCTCACTTGCAGAAATTTATTATGGCGTACCTCAAAAATCGATTCTCAGGCCACTACTCTTTCTTTTACACATTGATGACATTGCGAATATCCCGCAAACACCTGATATAATTCTATACGCGGATGGCACGAACGTATTTTTCTCCAGCATATGCTAGGTAGCCTTGAATGAGAAGCAACTATTTGGCTAAATGAACTGCACTTTTGGTTATCTTCGAATCGGCAACAGCTAAATAAGTCAAAAATCAAGTTTATAATTTTAAAGGAAACTCCAAACTCAATAGAAAGACAAATAACACATATTTCCAATTTTCGAGCATTGAACGCGTGGAATCATTTAAATTCCATGGAGTTTGTTTCCAGAAAACGCTAAGGTGGACAGCCCATGCGGATGCTCTCAGCAGTGATATTTCTCAATCAATTGGCATACTTTTAAGTAAAATTCGTTCTAGTTAAAACAGCTGCTCTGTACGTCACTGATTCACTAGAAGCTGCAATATTGTTTGTTGGATTGGGGCTCAACAACAAAAATAACTCAAAACATTTACTTACATCACAAAAATGAGGAGTTCGGTTAATTCATCATCTACCTTGGTCGGAATCAACCGCCCACTAATGTATCGAACATAAAATGCTAACATTGGAAGAACTTTTCTGCTTGAAGGTCGCGATTTTGATACTTTCTAAAATTCACACTGATTATAGTAGTTTTTACGACTCATATCTACTTTAGACGAACAAATTACAACCTGAGACAACGAGCAATTCCTAAAACCCAAAGTTAGAACTAATTACGGCACTAAGAAATCATCATATCGTAACGCGGTTATCATCTACAATCATATTTGCATTTATCAACTCACCCATAACATCTCTTTTTTGTTTCTTTAAAACAAATATGTTAACAATTACCTGCTCAGCTGTAATATAGTGCAGTAATCAATTTGCACAGTGTGTACGTTCTTTTATATTAAATTTCTAGGCCTGCCGCCTGTGTGCAATATGGGTGGCGGAGACCTCGTCAGTTAATTTAAATCACCTTTTGTCTTAACCGCCCTGACATTGTGTCAAAATAATATATGTCAATCAATCAATCTCTTTACAAAATATATCGTCTTTGCTGCACTTAGTACTGGACCACATCTCGCGGATTTTCGGACATTTCGATAGATAGTATATTGTTTGCTCAGTAAAGGTTCCCTGCTTTTTATATCTGGCATTAGCCAGGTTTCCGTGCCAAGAATTATATCAGGTTCGATATAGCTAGTGATGCTCTCAAATTCGTCCTGTTCTGATAAAAGACTGTGAACGTTGATGACATAGAATAAAAAGTTGGTAGCAGTAGTTGGAAGAGAAGAACAAACGTTTTTTTATGTCGGTCAGGGTGTACTGTACTGTGTTGGTGAACATGAAAAAGAAATCGTAAAAGGTGAACATGAACAAGAATCGCAAGGTCATAAACATATGTCGAATCATTGAGGTACAACGTATCGTACTTTATTTTGTAGCGGTGATTACTTTCCCTAAGTTGAGAAGCGAATCTTCAAAGTTTCTTTCTTGCGAATTGTATTTTGCGTGAGTAATCTTCCAATATTTGAACTATGGGACACGTCACATTTATCAAGTTCGAACGCATTGTGAAGAACATCTTCTTTGCAATTAAAACCATGAAATTTCTTGATGGTTGGACAATCGGTTCCAATCCGTTTTCTGCCAAGTCGCTGTGCTCTTTCGACAGTGCTCATCTTTATTTCAAGGTTATCCTTCAAAAAGCGGGTGATAATTCTTTCAGTAACATTCCAAGTTTAATTTTTTGTTTCCGGGATATTTTTATATATGAGGTTGTTTCTTAGCTTACGGTTTTCGATGTCATCCAAAGTGTCGCATAAAGCAATGACGTGTTCACGTATGGTTAAAGTTTCGTGCAAAAACGTGTGGGTTTCTTTTTGGGAGTGTACCACGTAGGAACTCAGCATGTCTATGGGTTTGTAGAGCGACGCGTTTATTGACTCAAGTGCCAAAACGTTTTGCCCTCGATAAAGTCCGAAGTACAGGCGCTGCCTTAATACTACAGGATCACCGGTCGGATTCCGCACTGCCAATCGGCACATTCACGGAAAGGGGCAGATCCTCGAATAGAACTCCGTGGAGCAAGGTCGTCCCTCCCCCGACGAGAGCCCCTGGCCGTTTTCTTGGGCCGACGTATAAAGCCTGCGGAAATGGACGCGCCTGGGTTGTCGGTAAGTAGGTTCGTTCCCCGGGACGGGCGGACGTGTCCAAATATCAAGGTCCCGAAGGGTGTGCCGGAGGAAAGTTACCCGAGAAGGGCGAGGGAGAGCTGTCCACAAGGGAATATGGACTCCTCTCACATCCGGGACGCGCCCGGACATGGCTACGCCCCACGGCCTGCCTTAGCTCGGCCTAGATAGGGATGCGGGGTACACCTGGTTTCCACTACAGAAGTCACTGTTCCTTGGACAGTGCTCATGTTTTCTTTGATACACGCAATAGACCATTTGCTGTATTACCCAAGCATCAAGGAGAATGCAGGGATTGGTGTTCCACGCGCCACACGCGCACGCCTTCCCCGTATAAAAGATTCCAAGTAAATAATCAAAATAAAGCGTTGACGAACACGCGTGCAATATGCCATTTGTTTTAGGTATTTTGCTTTAGAAAAGTTACTATTGCTGAAGCCAGCACGTGCGGCGCGTGGAACACCAATCCCTGCATTCTCCTTGATGCTTGGGTAAGATCGCAATAGGTCTATTGCTTGAATCTGCTTTTCAACAGTCGTAACGCGTGCACCGAGGGCGGCAATGTCGTTGTTTATCTGGTCAAGTTGTAGAGCATTTGTTTCTTGGTTCAGGTTCAAGTTTGCAAACAGGCCGCCAACGGCGGCCTGAAACTTGTCTTTTTTGTGTGTATTTGCAATGTGACCAGGCAAGACGACAAAAAAAAATTTAATGGTTCCCAGTTGCTTACTTTTTTTCTCTCTTTACCTAGCTCAGCCGTGCGGGTAGTGTGACCACTTTGCGCAATGCAGCCACTTGGTCGAGCCAACTACAGCCAATTCTGCTTCGTGTATTCTTCGTTCATGTGCATGTTCACAAGATGTCCTGCCACACTTGAGAAAATTTGCTTGGTTTTTTGAAGCACGAACTGCTTTTTAACGCTACCCCCTATCCCAAGCGTTTGTCCGTCCATCCGTCAGTCCGTCCATCCGCGTCCGTCCGACCGTTAGCCCGTGCATTTCCCGTTAAATTTAGCGGGGAAATGATGTCGCCTGACCTATACACGAATTCAGTTTGCCCGCTGAATTTAGGAGAAATTCGATGTCACGGGTCCTACAGACCAATTTACTTTCCCCACTCAATTCAGCGATAAAATTGACGTCCTTTGACCTATACACCAGTTAAGTTTCCCCGCTAAATTTGGTGCAAAATTTGATGTCACGTGACCTGACGTTACGGAGCCTACAGACAAATTCAGTTTCTCTGCTAAATTTAGCGGAAAAATTGACTTGACATGCTCTATACACCAATTCATTTTCCTCGCTAGATTTAGCGGTACATATGATGTGACGTGACGTGATGTCACCGAACCTAAAGACCAATTCAGTTTCTCCGCTAAATTTAGCGTAAAAATTGATGTCACATGACCTATTCAGTTTCCCCGCTAAATTTGGTGGGGATTTTGATGTCACGCAACCTGACGTCGGGGGAACTATACACCAATGTTGTTTTCCCACTAAACTTACCGGAAAGATTGACGTCTCCTGACATATATATATACCGGGTGTTCCTTTTTAATTCGAACATATTTATTACAAAACATTCGTAAACGATGCACAAATACGGTTTGTGCAGGTGAGTTATACGGCCAGGGGATATTATGTGGGTGGCTAATCTTTGCGATAAGTCGGATAATAAACTAAACTTTCTTAATTAACTTTTAAATTAGTAAAAATAATCATATGGTTTGAATTAGAAACATGCCGAGCATAATCAAAAACCACTATATCAGTGAATTTTAGAACAACTTGAAGCTCGTGGAAAACTCGGGGACGCACCAAAATCACGACTCGTGCAGCAGGCGCAAAAGTAGCAATGGTGGAACGCGGTGATGATCTAACATCATCGTTTTGCCACTGCTAGTTTTGCGCCGGCTCCACTAGTGGTAAGTTTGGGGGACCCCGAGTTTCCCACGAGCTTCAGGTCGCTCTAAAATTCACTCATATAGTGGTTTTCGATTATGCTCAGCATGTTTCTAATTCAAACCATATGATTATTTTTACTAACTTAAAAGTTAATTAAGGAAGTTTAGTTTATTATCCGACTTATCGCAAAGATTAGCCACCCATATAATGTCCCCTGCCCGTATAACTCACCTGCACAAACCGTAATACTGCACCTTTTACGAATGTTTTGCAATAAATCTGTTCGAATTAAAATGGAACACCCGGTATATGGAAACGGCAACCTAACCTTTGTTGCCTAACACACCTTTACTCGCGCATGTACGATCTGGGTGCCTGCTCATCGCCACGGGCAAAGTATGCATCTTATCGGGAGCCCACGAAAATTGTCTACATCGTGCTGACATCGACGATTCCCGACTGCTCGACAAGGACAAGTCCTTCAGCGCAGCTTCTACGAGCATGATGACGTCACAGGGTTACCACGAGGCAGGGCCAGTGCTGTCTACAAGAAAAACGCTTGTGCCTTCCAGCTGCAGTGGACACGGCAACACAGCCTGACTATTTCGCCTAACATACCTCTACTCGTGAAGGTTGGTAATGGAAAATATGGCTGTCGCAGTACTTACCTCTGCATCATTGTGTTGGCGTGTCTACATTACAGTCCTCGATTGCCTTCATGACTGTTTTTCTGTAGTAAGTTTGTTACTCGTGTGATCCGGAGATGTCGAGGAAAACCCTGGGCCGATTACGTAAGAAACCTTTAATAAAACGCTTTTAACCCAAAGAGAGATGCTCTCAAAAATAACTCCAGTTCGAGAGAAATAGGCCTCTTTGGAAGCAAGTACGCTTCAAATGCAAAACAGAATTCATGCCAAACAAAAAATCTACAAAGCTTGGATAAAAATCAAAACAGGATTGCTAAGCTTGAACGTTTCACGGGTGGTTGCGATGCTGAAGTGGGTGCTTCTGCTAGAGAAGTTGATGAACTGGAAAACCGTTACAGGCGGAACAACCTAATTGTACGGGGCATAAAGGAAGAGCGGATCGAAAACAAAGTTGGACTTATGAGTATGCTAAATTATGGAGTATTTTGTGATATACTGAGTTAGAAATTATGTTCCATTCAAAGAGTACATAGACTAGGAGAAAAGACGCCGCGTCGGAATCGTCCTATCATACTCAAGTTTGCGGACTTTATAGAGAAAATGACTATCTTGAAGAACCACTTTAACCTTAAAGTTATACAAATCAGCATTAACGAGGACTTTTCTAAAAGAGTTCTAGAAATAAGAAGAAACAAAACCTATGGAAGGCTTCCATAGGTTTTGTCCAACTCACAAGAGAGGCGAAAAGGTGCCAAAGTCAAATTGGTATTTGGTAAGATAAGGCTCAATAATGTTTTGTGTGCTAGGAAAGAAATTCCAAATATGAGGTACAATGATCATATTCCACCTGGAGCTGATAATGAGTGACTAAAACAAACAAAAAAATCGTTTTTGCTTTAAAATTAGGAATATAATGTCAGAAGTAGTTTATCAGACAGTGGAATTTGAAAGTACCTTACAGCACGAACCTGGTATTATTGTAATTACAGAAACCTGGCTCCATAAGAATATATTAGACTGAGGTCACGCCGACAAGTTATACAATATTACGGAAAGACGGAGGAGTGAAGGGTCGCGGTGTTGCAATTATAGTTAAAATAAATCCGGTATTTTCTATCCTTAGTTATGTGAGTGATGTCGAAGCGTTGTGGATTAAGATTAAGTTGAGTAGCCGTACGGTCTACATTAGAGGCATATATTGACCTCCCAACTCGTCAGTTAATCTACTAGATATAATAATAAAATATATGGATCCTGATTTTAGTCACGAAGATAATATAATGCTAGTAGGTAATTATACGTTATCAGGAATTGCCGGTATTACACATTCTTCTGAAACAACTGAAGACGCTTGTTGCGAACAAATATTACAACTCCCTTTTTGCTACGATCTAACTTAGATATTAACGGATTACGCAAGAATAAGCACAACGTCATCAATTTTAGACTGAGGCACCTGTCCTTGAACATGAACCCCTGTGCTTCTCGCAGTCATGCTCCAAAGACCGTCTTGAATTTTAGGGCCGCTGATGAAGTTAGCTTTCTAGATTGTCAGGAACAATCGTTCGATTATTTGTTGTTCCTTTATCATTCAAACCCCAGTGCTGACGCGCTTTGGGAGTTCTTTTTGGCCATCACTATACCGTCTGTTGAGCTATATATTGCTAGATAGAGTAAACAAGCTAAAAACCATAATCCCTGGATTACTCGAGAGATTATTCATGCCAAACGAAAACTCAAGCGGAAGCTCATGACTAGTTCACAAACGAAAAAGAAAAAAATACACGAGACGCCTAAGCTTCGCTTTTAAAGGGGCCCTGCAACGACTTTTTGACTGGTTTTTAATTTGCACCAGACCTGAGTGCACTGGATGCAGTAACATAGTAAAACTTTTCTTCTCTCTAAATTCGCTTCATCTTAAAAGTTATAAGAAAATTAAGATTACAAAGACAAGCAAAAAATAACCTCCTTCATGACGTCCCTGGTCCTGAATCGAGTGGCCAATGGTAGAAGCGAAGCGACTGGCCAATCGGGTGCGGCTTACGTTGATGGCCGCTTCCCCTGGAGTCGCGTGCGCGTCAACGGCCACTTGCTTGCTTTAGCCTTCCACCGCGCTTGCCGGCATCGATTTACCGGGTCTGTCGGAGTTGGAGCTCGATAGAAGTGCGGAGCTCGGTGTAGTACTCACCGTACGGGGACACTCCTCGTAAGCGTCCGGAGTGCGCTGGCGAAGCTTCTCGGCCCCCACTCGACGACGCTCAAGTTCCGGTCAAGTCCGGGCGGATCTCCTGTGGTCTCGCGAGGAGACAAATTTGTACTTTCGCGTCTTGCAAAATGTGCCGCCGGCGTCATGCGTCGTCTGCTAGTATCCGCAGGGCATGGTAAAATGCGGGGTGCGGACGGCGCCTGCGCCGCGTCTTTCACCTCTTGATGGCGTGTATGTCGACGGGTCATCGCGCTTTGTTTCTTGTTTCCGTACTTTCTAAACTGTATTTGTTTCTTTTCTCATCTAAAATAGTGGAAAAAACTACTTTCATAAATAATTGAAACGGTTCGCGCTACTTATATTTTGTATTTCGACATAACTAAAAGCTTTTAGCGGCTCTGACCAGTCGTAAGGCAAGAGCTGACCAGGACCGACAACGTCAAGATTTCGTCACATGCTGCGCGTGTCCGGCACCGCGGGGCGCGGTTAAAATATGACGCACTGATATTTAGTTACCCTCTCCGTGCCCGCTGGGTTGCCCGAACCCCAAGAGATGTGGAAACCGCAAAAAGGGTAGACGCTTAAATAGGATTGCAGGGCCCCTTTAAGAGTGGAACGCGATAGCTAAACATATAAACCTCCGCTCTTTCCCAAGCCGTGCAATCCCTATGTAATAAAGAAAAAAAGAAAAAGCCGTGCAATCCCTATTCGGTAGCGTGTCTGGCTCGCAACCCAAGGGTCGTGGGCTCCAATCCCGCCTCCACCTAAAGTTCTTATTTTGTTTTGTTCAGGCAAATGAATTACTTTATCAAGTGAAATGATTTGA
>JAZHYW010032514.1:0-14998 GCA_037355805.1 Ixodes ricinus | reverse complement strand
ATTTCGGCGAATCACTTGACGCCGTTCCATAAAATGTTCCTTTACTAAATTATGGATTAATCCAATACTTTGCACATAATTTACAATCGCTTTTGAAATAGTATTGACGCCGCTCTCAATGCGCCAGAAATAGAATTACAACCCGGTCAATTTTCGTCCACCTAAACGTTTGCTACTGAATCATAGCAGGTAGCTATTATATCAAAACTTGGGTGGATACGCGACCGATTATTTTCTGGCTCGGTAGGCGGCCGTTCTCGGCCACACACCTTTTCCCACTTTATTCCTTTATTTCTTCACGCCTCAAAGCCACTTTCTTAAGAGGAAAACAGCTATCCCTATTCGAAAACCTACCAGACCGGGTCTGGTGTATTTCTGACGTTCACAATAGAGCGGAAATTCAGACACGTGCCTTGGCATGCTCTGGTGTTTTGGCTCGACCCCGTCAAGTGTGTTCTGAAGTGACCCGGTCGATCTAGTTTTTTTCTGGGGTGACCTGGTGATGCATGCACGGTATAATTTAAATGCAGAAAGTACAGCTGATGATAACAGCTAGCGAATTGCGCAAAAAGAACATCAATTCTTTAAAGGTTTAGGTGTTCATTCTGCCATGAAACAAAACTACCAAAGCAAAGAGAATGAAAATTAGTATTTTATTTTTCTTCCAACAGGCACCACTCGCGCACATTCCCTTGCAGAAAGGGGTGTCCATGGCTCTTTTCTTCCATGCCGTTTTTGCCAGCTAATCAGGATGCCTAAGATGATGGGCTGGGCAAGTTGGTATTGCATGATAAAATCTACAGTGCATAAAAACTACTCGAGCAGTTATCAAAAAAACCTTCAAATGTTAAAATCACACCCACAACTGTAAACAAGCAAGTTTGTCGTGTCCAGCCTGATAATCAGTCAACATATCATTCAGCCGCCCTCCCGCGTGTAATCTGCTTTCCCCTACCTGTGGGCAACATAATAGAGTCAAACCCGATTATATAGAACTCGCAAGAAACTGTGTATCACTCCGATATAGCGGGCAATTCTATATAAAAGTTTGAATGAATTAGACAACAAACAAGCACGCCACATTCAGAAAAGTTGTTTACTCTCGAAGGATCATCTGTGTGTCATGAGGTACGCTCAGCCCAGCTATGTAGTGGCCACTTCTTCGTTTACCGGCTCACCGTCTCCCCCACAAGATATTTGTTTTCTTCTTCTACTGGCAATCGACGCGGCTGCCGCCCCCCCCCCCCCCCAAAAAAAAAAAAAAGAAAGAAAGAAAGAAAAACGTTTTTTTTTTTTTTTTGCATGCTGGTTTTCCTCCAAGGACTATAGATATCTGGGGCGAAGCCAGCTTGCAGAGCTAAACAGCGCTTTTGGCAGATCAATCTATGGGGACACGCTGCAATTTTCGTTCGATGCAACCGTATTTTTCGCCATGCATTTTTATTGCAGCTACTAGTCCGATTACAAATCATTTGAATTAACCGGGTTCGTTATTATCCGGTTTGACTAGATCCAACATCGTGGCCTCGCTCCCAGTGTGCAAGGCAAGCTCTGCGCCCCACGCGGCAATTCTCCTGGTCTGGCCGCTTTCACATTGTCTCACATCATAGTGCATATGGCTGTACATGTGTGCTGCACAAGGCAAAATCAACAATAGTTGCATAAAAATATCTCAAATTGTAGTAAATATGAACTCACACTATACGCACATTATGTGCACAGCAAAGCACAGCACAGCCACAACAGATCATGTGCCCTTCAGGTTGATCAGAAATACCCACCTTTTAAATCGTCAATTTTTTTCCTGTGTTAGGGGCTTCTTTCCCACCACACACTCCTAGAGGACACGCATGCAGGCTTGTCCTGATACACGCCCATGGAAGAGCTCCGGGAGCTCCCGTAGAGATCGGTTGACCATTCTTAGAAAGCGGCTAGGGGTGGCAGCCTTTTTCACGACGTGTGAAAAATTTCGATGCAAGGGCCAAGATGAATCTGCAGCAAGCAAATGCACAAAATGTGGAGAAATACAAGCAACACAAATGGGCTCACCATTTTCGTCTGCAATCAGGTTCCTGGTTTGTTTAACTGAAATGTTGAGTTGTTCTTATATATAAATATAAATGACATATATTAAAGGGACACTGTAGTATTCCAAGATGGCCTATTTATGTTCCTAACTCAACCTATGCGCTCAAAGAGCCCCAAAAGTTCAAAACTTACAATCATGTGCGTGCCTATTTCACTAATCAAAATTGTGAACAAAGATAGCAAATGTCATTGAACCGAATGATGGCGACTAGGGTAGAACGGCGAATGAATTGCGAGCGAGGGCTTCCCATGCAGACGAGCGGGACTGGTCGGCTGCTTGTCTGCACGTGAAGCCATCGCTTGTGATTGTCTGATGAGCGCCGTTCATTGTTCGCCTACATTCGGCGGGGTTCGGTGACGCCATCTGTACTTATGAGATTCACTAAATTGTTTTTCACATTGTTAATATTTAATTAGTAGGCTGCACATGATTGTAACTTTAATTTTTGGGATGCTTCGGTGCACATAAAATGAGTTACGGCCATAAATACGCCATCTTAGAGAGCTTCTGAGCGCCCCTTTAGGAGGAGGCGTTTGAGCTTTGGAATATGTATTAAGAAGGAGGTTCCGTTGATGCTGTACACATCAAATACTAATAATGAGATAAAATATAGTTCCATGTACGTCTAACTTACATGGTATTGTAGGTACTCCTTTAAAGAATCATTTTACAATTTTGAATTCAAAATCGCAAAGTACGGAGGAAGTATGCTGCTGTGCACTGCCATGTTTTGTACCAATATGCGTCAGTCTCGGACAGCCGAGCACTGTAAAAAAAATAAACACCTTTGGCTTCTATGACAAGACATGAAAAGAAAATACGAATAGTGCCGTCACTCATAGCTAACTTCCTTCCCTTTCCGTGGTCAGAAATAGGCATAAATATGTCTCACCTCTGCCTTCTTTGCTAGTCTAAAGTAGCAAGCGGCCAGCTTACTAACCCCTGGATCAACGTTTATAGATACTTCTCCAGTTCCGTATCTCCTCGGCGCGCCTGTGGGGAGGAGGCGGCCCGGCGCGGTCCCCGCCACCGCAGCGCTGCGGTCGAAGGTTGCGCCATCAGGACGATCGCCGCTCCTTGCGCGCAATGTTCAGCACGCCTACTGCAGCCCGGGATCTCGGCTGATTTCGCGAGTAACGCGCTATTATTTTAATTTCGGTCGTTTTTGAACAGAAGGTAACTTGCAAATGATGTAACACCGAAAATAATACGTACGTGCAAGCGGTTCAGCCTTGGCCTGCAGCGGTTGTCACTATGCTTGGTTGCCTCACGTCGTCAATAAAAACGAGCGAGACGAGGATCGTTCGCGCGGTCGGTATGAATTTATTCCATATATTCACAGAACGCACGTAGTGATTTAATGTCGCGAAAAAAAGCTGCGCGTCGCAATCGCGCCGTCCTGGGCATTTTTTTTTCTTTTTTGTCTTACAAAATATATCGATCTTACCTATGCTATTTTAGAAGATTTGCTCAACTTGCAATTTAGTAAAGTATCTACAGAAACTGCTCATTCACAACACATTACACAAGCCGTAACACAATCAATTTTATTTTGCTAACTCGCAAAAAATAAAAAAGGGCTTCAAATCACGCGCAAAACAAAGCCTGTTACAGTTAAAGCTCCACTATACAAGCTGGCCTTTTTCCTTTCTCTTTGGGCCCTCATGGCACTATCGTTTTCTTGGCACTTTTTGCGTGCGAAAAGTGCATACGTCACGTCACAACGAACGTCGTATCACAAACCGTCGAAAGCAATCACACACTCGAAGGGCAGAAAACCAACAGATCACGTAACAAACAGCGCGAACAGCGAGCGAAAATGCAAGCCCAACCACGTAACCGGAGCTGGCCTGGCTGGCACACACGCGCAAGCTTCGATCGCAGCGCCCTCGCAGTCCCTAGGGATCGGTCGCGCCCGCCTGGAGAGGGGCAGTTCGGGAACTGGAGAAGTATCTATAAACGTTGCCCCTGGATATGTATTAGTGGCACTGCTAAACTGTAATTTGTGGAACATGGCTATCAGATAACACTTTTGTCACTCTCATCCGCATGTACACTTTTTCCGAAATAGTTCACCTTCTCGTCCTATGGGCAAGACGAGAAGGTGAACTATAGTCTTCTTTTATTTATATTTTTTATATTTTTTGTAGCGAGCTGTTGTCGCACGAGCATAGCTTTTTAGATATTTAGGATGCTTAGAGGCCGTCGAATGAGTTATCGCCAAGAACAAACAATCTCGAAACGTCTTTAGTGCACCTTAGGCCAGTACCTGTACTTGTCTCTTTGTGTGCCTGTTTAGATACGTCCTTGTTTTTTCTTCCGTTAGTCTGTTCTCCAGAACACGCCAATGGAGTAAAAACAATAGACAAAGTGCCCTGTAGGCCCAGATACGTACCTCAGCATCCCTGAGAGCAAGAGAGCACCTAGGATAGCCCGTTGTATGTTAGAGAGACGAGTAGCATCATGATCTTGATTTGCTTATACGTTTAGGTCATACTGTAGCTTTAAAAAAAAAGTAAGTCACACCAAAGAATCCCAAATGACGTGCAATGCATTACAAA
Organism: Ixodes ricinus; assembly: GCA_037355805.1. NCBI lineage: Eukaryota > Metazoa > Arthropoda > Arachnida > Ixodida > Ixodidae > Ixodes > Ixodes ricinus. Next base: position 10,348 of record JAZHYW010032514.1, on the reverse strand, counting down.
TAAAGCACAATATTTTGTAACAACCTCAATTTAGCTTAATGCTAAGGAGCTATGTCAGTCAAATCATTCAACCCCATTTCTTCGTTGTAGTAATTGCAGGAAGCATGCAATGCCCAAACAAAATGTACGCAACAGTTGCTAACAGGGTGAGATTTAGTAACGCATCATAAAACAAGTGAAAGCGATTAGCGATTTTCGCACCATCAGCCAATCACTTTCATTTGTTTTATGATGTGTGAGGACGCCAAATTGTGGATTTGAGAGGACGCAAAATTGTTATCCCTACCTTGCAGTATCTCTTTAGTGAGGTGACACAAGGGTTCTGTGGTCACTACCATTAAAGTGGAATGTTGCTGACGATGTTGCTACAACCAGGCTGCTTTATGCACTGAATAAATTAAGACTACCTTCTGAAATCACGCATTTAAGTTAGTATTTATTCACGTGCAACACTGGTAACCTTACCAACTCTTGTCGTTGCAACTACTCGCATGCCAAGTAAGCAATGACTATCTTGTGCTACGCTGCATAAAGAAGTCATAAAATTAAGTCGTCCTGTTCTGTAATCAACCACTTGTTGAGTTAACAGTCTGGCTATAGTGGTATGACAGAGCTGTCGTGCCCCAAAAACAGTGACAAGTTTGATCCCTCTGCTCCTGGAGCAGAGACTGTGAAATACTATTTTCTCAACAGTGGAGGGCTCTGAGCATGTGCATAACGCAGCACTGGTAGAGCTCCTCATGAACAATTGACTTGCGTCACTAGATTCAGATTGCCGCTGCCTGAAACTACATTATCAGCAATTTAGATTGCAAGTACATAATAAACTCGGGCCCACCAGCACTGTCACCCTGTCAGATTAATTTCTGCTTTTATACAGATCAAAACAAATTGAGTTTCGCAACATACAATCAGATGCGACTTGAGGCAACGACGCTGTGTGTGTGCGAGGAGGGGGTGGGGGCTGGCAAACACAGCAGAATCTCAATAATATGAATCTCTCCACTCTACTCCACCCCCTCCCCTATTGAAAGTTACCCAAATATTAACCGGTAATGCAATTTAGCACAACACTCTGCGCCATCTAGCGGCTGCAAAATACAACACTGGGTGGGCCAGGACGGCCCGGGTCGCGTGGACTGCGGCTGGACGAGTTTAAGAAACCACATGTAAATGTGGCATTTCGGATCGGACTGAGCCTTTTTGAGAACAGTTTTTCTTACAATAGGTCCCGGCTTCACGTCTCTATGACATCACTGGGCTCCTGTGACATCTCGCTCTACTGCTAGACTTCCCCGAAAAAATAAACATCGCTATTTCTGCGTGAAAGACCCCTAGTGAAAAAAGTCATTTGTATGAGAAATTTCTCATGTCCAATAAACACATATGAATCATACAAGATATATAAGAACATATAAGAACCATATGAGAACTATATAAGAACTATATAAGAATTATATAAGATATATAAGAACCATATAAGAAATTTATAAGAAACTTCTCAGAAGTTTCTTATATGGTGCTTGCGTGTTCTTATATATCTTATATAGTTCTTATATAGATCTTATATGTTTCTTATATAGTTCTTATATGTACTTATGTGTTCTTATATATCTTGTATGATTCATATGTGTTTATTGGACACGAGAAATTTCTCATACTATATGAGAATTTTCAATAGGGACTGCCACAGTCACGAACGTGATTCAAGCATCAAACTATACCCTTCCTTTCGAGATCTTGAAAAGCGGCACGGCGACAGAAGTGGATGACTGCAGTGGGACGCATCAAGTAAGTGAATATTACAGTAATTGTTGAACTGAACTAAAATAGATGAGCAGCCTTGAAAAGTAGCCTTACCAACTCGTTTCGCAGACTACTCGGCAAAATAACAAATTTATACAAGTTGCCTTACGAGTCACCTAGACAGCACACTGGAAAGTACGATAGGAACAATCGGGCCGATTATAGCTGCTGTGCCGTTGAGAATCAGGCCATGATGCCTGATTCTCAACGGCACAACTAATTTGTTACAAAATTGGCCTGTTTCGGCATTCGTAATTGTATGTGTGCAAAGCCATATAGCACGCGCGCGGTTGCAACAAAAACATTCCAAACCTGCAGTTCTCAAATCGTGGATTTTTGTAACACATATGTCTGTTTCGGCAACCAAATTTAATGCCGAGTCAGGTTACAAATGTGACGGCATGCAGAAAACAGGATGCACAAGTTTTTCTGTAGAAAAACTCATGCGAAGCGTAAAATCCTCTCACAAGTACACTTCGTTGCCTGTCACCGTTTTACAGTAGCCTTGCATATCACATTACAGCCTTTGGTACGGGCATACTGTTCTCTAGCATAGGGAGTTTGATGCTAATTACCATTTCTTTGTTCTAGCCGGAGGCGAGCGCGAGGAAACAGGAAGAACGTGCTGCACCAGGCTGGGGCCGGGCAGGAACAATGGAGCAGTTCCGGCTGGTCTGGCCCGACCGCGTGGAGATCCTCGTAGTGGTCCCGCAGCGAGACTCGGTCTGTGATAGCCCGGAACAGCTTGCCTACGCAGAGCTGGCGTAAGAAGGACGATCCGCAGGCCTGGACACAGACTCCGACCGCGAGCTCTGAACGACAGGCGACAACCAGGGTCGGCTGGTCTGAGTGCGGGCTCTCAAAGATGGACAACTGGGAAGTACAGTAAACCTATTTGCTGTCTTCACGTTTTCTTCTTTTACTCCCTGGGAGACGAGCGAAGCACATACCGATCGGGCGGCGATTAATATAGAGCGACCCCACCAAGAGAGGTCGAAGACAACTCAAACTATGGTCCAAATGACAACTCTAAAATATACTTGTGGCTGGCTATGCTGGGTAAGAAAGTCTTTCGAACTGATAGCCGCCCGGATATTTTCTTCTGTAAAGCTATACATACAGGCTCGTATCGTTCACTAAAGATCAAGCAACACGTGTCTCAGCAAATCTAATAATGCAAAATCCACGAATTGTAATGCAGCAAACACAAAAAGAAACAAAGAAATATCCTTACCTTTTCTCGTGACTTCCTTTGCTCCCATGACCGTTTGCCCAGTGTACACAGACACTGCCGACGATGCCCACCGCTTCTAGCGACACCGAATGTTTCCATTCGTTTTTTTAGCCCTTTAAGGCATAGTGTTTTGTGCAGGATACATTCAATATAATGCTAGTGTTTGGGACCCAAAGTGATCCTCTCTAGTGAAGGTTTAAACGTATTTCAGGAAATACATATTCAGCTTTTGGTTTCGTGGTCTCGAATTTTCGCCGCCGGGGGTTCTCCATGTGCTCCGTTGGCTCTAATGCATGGCGGCGCACAGCTACAAGGTATATGCCCAGTACGCGTCGTTCTCGTTTACTCCGTGCTGTCGTGCTACGCACTTCTACCTGCTGTTTGAAAGGTAAGCAGTTCTTTGCTCTGAAATATGTTAACTTTTCAAATTTAGAAGTTCTGGATTCCATAGAGCAAATATTGTTTTACCCTGCAACGTATGAAAGTGCTTTAAAGGGGTGTCCATACAGGACACAACAAAACGCACGACTCGGACAAATCGTGCGGCGCTCTGCTTCCGGCTGTTTTCCTTTGCCGGGGAGAACTTCCCCCGTCAAATCTCTGCCTCGCTTCCTCCTCGGCCGCCTTGCTCTGCTCATAACGTGGGTGGGGAGAGCCACTCACATGCTCTGTTGGCTGTGTTGGCGAGGAGGAGATTTGACGGGGGGAAAATTTTCCTCGGCAAAAAAGAACAGCCAGAAGTGGAGTGCCGAGTGATTTGTCGGAGTCGTCTGGCCTGACGATCTTTGTAATGTTTTGTTTGGACACCCCTCAAGAGAGGAGTTGCATAGTAGCCTTGTGATTTCAGTGGTGTTCCCTTCCGTGCTTATATTTGGCAATGTTTCGGTAGTTTTAAGCCGATAAAGTGTTTAGCCAGGTAATTAGATTGGGCGATAGTTAAGGGGCGGGTGTTCACTCAGAATATTGCATACCCATGCACGCGGAATCAGCTGTAATTGTCGGGGGTAAGCTTCCTGTTGGCTTGGTTCAGTGCATCACTATGTTTACCATTTACTGAAAAATTTGACGTGGTGCTCTTTTATGTTTTATTTTCTACTGCGGCCCGATGGAAATTCCATCGGAATCTTTCGACTAGACACGAAGTCGCAATCGTCGCTGCGTGGTTTTGATTCCGGAAAGTGGAACAGTGCCTGATGCGGGATCTCGTTATAGTGAAGTGAGTGACGGTGACGAGGAGTACTTGCCAATGTAGGTGCCTAACAACGAAACTTCCAAGCGATATCGAAACTTAAGGCGGAATGCCTGCCTGTCCAGATTTGTGAACGTCAAGAAAGAAACAAAAGTCAACGCACGCAAGTTTTTGACTAGCGCAAGAAAGACCGGTGTTTCGTGAAATCTGCAGAACCCGTGTTTACGGCACCTGATGATGTCAAAGACCACTGAAATATTTTCAGGTTTTCATAGATGACAAGCTGATGACTCTGATTGTTGACGAGACAAACCTCTATTTTTGTGTCAGGCTGGAGCGTATCAGTACAATTCTTGTTACACCGTGTCAGCAAGCTTCGCGCAAAGTGCTATTCGAATTGAACGGTTGCATCGCCATTTCACTTAAGCAACTTTTAAAATCAAAACTTGTGTTAGAGCTCTATACATCTTATTTATTTTACAAGAAAACATGATTTCATTCAGAACTAGACATATATCCTTAACGTCCTGAACACCAGAGGCACCCTGGTGTGCATATCAGGCCAGTTTAGTGTGCCGTGGTGCGCACAGTAGACTGGTCCTGGTGTAGCGTAGTGCGCATATCATACCATTTTAGTGTGTTGTGGTCTGCACATCACACCAGCCTAGTGTGGTTTGTTGTTTAATCAGCACCGAAGTCGTGTGATGGCTACACCGAACCAGCCTAACGTGTTCGAATGGGCACACCGGAACACCTTTAAGCTGGTTTGATGTGCACACCAGAACACCCTCACCTGGTATGATGTTTACACCAGAAAACATTAGGACACACCAAAACGAATCTGGCGGATTTTTTCAATGCGGAAGATATATACGCCTTTGAACGGACATGCGTTCATCACTTAACCTGAGCGATCACAGCTTTAAAAGTGTTGTCAGTTTTCCACGTTTCTTATCGTGGCAACATTAATAGAGTTTATCGCATACTAAATAACAGAATTGAAGGTGACGGAAAAAATTCTCGCTTTTATATACGTATTCTCTAGAGAAAAAAGTTTTCAGTTTTCTTCTCACTTCGGTGAAGGAGGAAGACTCAGCGAAGCTGCAGCCACCGTGGGAATGAAGTAATGGTCTGTCCAGTCGTGTTGGCAAGCCGGGAGGGAAAGGCTGGAGAGGATCACGCGGTCGGTGAGCAACGGCGGCAAGCAGATTAATCGGCAGCCACAGCACTCTGACAGTTACCGCCATCTGTGCAAGTAGAGAGATGGCGGCGCACCTGGCGGTGTTGCGTCGACATTTGTTCGGTACCGGGCACGATCCTGTGGGTACCTAGCCCTTAACAGCTCCGCTGTAATACGCTGGCGGGACAAGACTGGTGTAACTTGATGTGACATCAGACTTTTTTTACAGATGTGATTTGGGACATTTGCATACCAGCAATCTGGTGTTCTAATGTGACACCGAATTTGGTGTGATGGTGTGACACCAGCAATCTGGTGTCTGGTGTGACATCAGGTATTCGTTGTGGTGTGATAGCAGAGCACCTGATGACCAGGCTGTGTTGCTTTACTCACAAAAAGGGTACAATGATACGTTTGCCAGCACCGCTGATGCTGTCATATTAACTGACCAAAAGCTTAAAAAGCACAGAAGTAAAGACCGGAAGCTTTACTGTTGTAGGGACTTGGCCGTGATCAACTGGACCTTTTCCGGAGCCACTGCCCTGCGGCAAAGAACCATGACGCCCGGACGTTCCAGCAATTCTTGGCCTTTCAGCTTGCGGTTGACTCGTGTCTTAGTTACGCTGATCCGTTTCACGTGCCCCTCCACGCCAGTTATTTCCTATTTTAAGGTATCACTATTTGATATATGGCTCGATTTTCTTGTCCAGCTCTTTCAGGGAAGCCTCCTTGAGTAAGAAAATGTCAAACTATTTCTTCGAGCTCACCGATGTCGGTTGGAATCCGTGGCCACCAGGACGCCAATCTCGTTGATGATCTTTGTTGTGGCGGCTAGCAGGGTAGTCCTTTTTCGCTTCAGGTGGTCGAACGCCCTCCTGGCTTATAGTAGGGATGATCTGGCCGTTAAGTCTCGAATTTCGGCACCAAAGACTGTAGTCATTACGAGCTTCATTGGCTGTTTTGCTACCAGACCATGTCTAACTATCATTAGCGCGTCGGAAATCAGGAAAGCGCATCCAACACACATTCTTTCGGCTTCGACTTACAGAGTGAAGCCTCCTTTATTTTTCCTAACTCCAACAAGAATACTTAGCGGAGAGGGAAAGGGAAACCCCCGAAGAGGTGGAGCGCCCACAGCTGCTCGAGGCCGCCCTGGAAAGTGCTGTGGACGAGGCGGACACTCCTTGAGCACAAAGGAGACCGCCGCGGTGTCTCCGGTGACCAGCAAGACGGGAGGAAACGAGGCACCAAGTCGTGGGGAAGGGGGTCACACAAACTAATCAAAAACACGTTCGCGGCCGAGGAATGTCAACCAATATACAACACTGGTGTCACATCAAACTGCGTGGTGTGCCGCACAAGGCTGCCTGCTGGGCATATGAGCCTATGTGGTGTGACACCAGACCTTCTTGGTGTGCCTACCAAGCTGGTGTGCGGGTACTGCAGAATTTCTGGAGGGCACACCAGGCTGGTGTGCTCGATACACCAGCATTGCTGGTGTGACACCAGATCTTCTGGTGTCACACCAGGATTCTGATCTCCCACCGGGATTGCCTGGTATATTTTTTATTAAGATAGGTTTATAAATTATAATAAATATTAAAACACTGCATATCCTTCCGGTGCTAAGAAGAAAAATAAATATTTCCTGAATGTAGCAATTTCTACTGCTGCATGTAGGTAGCGTTTGATAAAATGGCTTCGAAGAAATGGCGTTCGATAAAACTGCGTTCAATGAAATGGCATTATGAAACGGCGTTCGATGAAATGGCGTTCGATGAAATGTCCTAAACCGAAACCGTTACAGATAAAAGTGCAACCTTACCTTTGGCCATTGACGACTGGAACTCACTACCTGACCCATTTGTTTTCATAAATTACACAAATAAATTTGCTGCCCTATTTGTTTCTAATCTAACAACTAAATTACAGCGTGTTTTGTATTAACTTTTTTTATTGTTCTCTTTAAAGTGTTCACAATCCTCGCATAATCCCCTTGGGACCTCAATGTTAAATAAATGACGATGACGATGATTCCTTCTCCTCTTCACTTCGTCTTCTTCAGCAGGAGAGCCGAAGCAGGAAGGAGAGAAGCGAGGGCGCTTCTACTCAGTCTCAACTGTTTCAGGATGATCGTGAAGTCATAGTTCTCGCTTGATTGCCCATCGTTTGTTTTTTGAGAAATACTGATCATCCGTTTTATGTATGAGTGGTGTTTAGGAGTTAGTAGCGTCCTGTTCAACGCTTATGCGGCCTGATTTTGTGAAATCCAAATTACGGTTCACTGTCCCTTTAAAATGGGATTTTGATGGAGGAAAGATATAAAATATAAGTGTATTTCAGTGCCGCAAACCTTAATTGATGTCATTATTGTCCCGTAATTTTGAAGTACTAATGTTTCTCCTAATATAGTTCTCGGCATGTTATTGGTATTGTACCTTTCTGAGTTATATCCTGTGCTGCTTAATATGTGTTGTCTGTACCGCGTATAATTGGATGCTCCTTGATTCTGTGTGCCTCAAGGTAGCCTTGCTTCTGTAGGTATCTATATTCTAACATAGACTCAGACTTAATGAAACCATAAGACCAGGGCAGAAGGACAGGAAAAGCAACAACAATATCTCAAATAACAGCTACAAAAAATATTGAAAGTAACAGCCTCTTATATAGACAGAACTCACCTGCCTTGAAAACGACAACCGTCGGCCCCAGAAGCAGGAAAGGTGGACGACCCACTACATAAGTTGGTTACCCAGCCAAGCAAAAAATCTACATTTTACAGGTAGTTACACATTCTTGCTTTGAAAACGACAACCGTCAGCAACACAAATAAAAAAACACTACCCCCCCCCAAAAAAAAGAAAAAAAAACCCACAGATAAGGAATGTTTGTGTTTCTTTGTCCAAGGTCATTGAGGGCATGCAGATACAATCACCAACGCCTGTGATCCCCAGAGTCTCCCTTATCAGTTTTTTGAATGGATCCCTTTCTGTACAAACTACCTGAGTGTGCGTCCATTCCCGGCAAGAATTGTTGCATTCTTTAACGTGTTTATCAAGTTCAGAATTTGGTGAACTATTCTTGACAGCTTTTTTTGCGTTCCAGAATCCTGTCATTTAGACGACGGTCCATGTTTGGCCAACGTATAAAAAATCGCAAGTCAAAGGTACATCGTACACTACTGATTCCTCCCAGGTAGTGCCCGAATCTCTATATTTTTATTTGCACCCATGGTGGCTTCTTTAAAAAGTCGATCACCGTACTCCACTTGAAACCAATTTTTAAATACTACGTGCACACCACGCCTTTTCGAAAGTGCTTGTAAAATTGTGCGATAATGCGTGAAAGAAATATAAATCACCAATTTATAAACTTTTTTTCACCTTTTTTCATAAAACACTTTGCTCTAGGCTGTTTTCACCTTTATTACAAAGGAAAGCAGAAAAAAAAAATGTGGAAAAATTCGGTGTGTTCATCTTTCTTCTACGTGTTTTTTTGAACACTTTGAAAGCACTGGACGAACGGTATAGGGTACAAGTAGTATTTAAAAAGGGTTTCAGTTTGATTAGGCTGACGCCTTATTCGATGAAGCCACCAAGGGTGTAAAAGAAACAGAGATTCGGTCACTATCTGGGAGGAATCACTAGTGTGCGATATTTTTTTTTTGACTGGCGGTTTTCCTTGGAATCCGGATATTTCGGTGTAGGACGTTTCAGTGTAGGGCATTTCGTTGTGGTCTTTTCGGTGAACGGACTTTGCACAGACTTTTCGGTGCTCGGACATTTCTTCGCACAGATATTTCGGTGCATGGAATCTTTACGGTGTCACACTTTTGGGTCCGCGGACATTTTGGTGCACGGTCTTTTCGGTGCACGGTCAATCGAAATCGCGAGTTTATTTTTTCCTAAAAGTAATAAGCACTATAATATCTGAAAATTTTTTCTCGAACTTTATAAGTTTGCAGACTTGGTCATCAATTTACGGTCGCTTACTGATATTCGACATAAGTGACTTTGCTAGGCGCTAGCACCATCCTGTGGGTGGACTGGAGACGTCGGACGTCAATTTTCTTCTCCCAGTGTCTCTTTTCCAACGTATGTACTAGACGCATCACATCGTATTTACACGTTGGTTCGATACAGGCGTTATCGGTGTCTTCTGTATTGGCGTAGGCTGTATGATTAGTGATTTCTGCGGTAGAGGCCCTACAGCAAGAAGTTTGAGTAAGTTGAAAATGACCCGTGACTGTGGTAAAAGATGGGAAATTTCACGGAACTGTGAGGCGTCCTTCTTTCTGCGTGTTCCTTTTCTTCCACGACGTTTCCCATTTTTTACCAGAGTCTCGGGTGATATTTAACATGAACAATATTCAAGATATCGCCTTCACAATGACCGTTTTTTCGTTAAGCTTGGAAATTTATTTCTGTACGATAACTAAGAACAACGCGTCGCACGTTGCGTGATATAAATTGAGGCATAAACACATTGCTAACGTTTGTTGCCAAGATGGATCTAAAAGTACCCTGAATATAACGTAGCAAAATGATTAAGAAAAGCATGGAAGAAAAACATTTCTCCGGACAGTTTATCAACATCTCTTGTCTGTTGTGGATGACGTTCAGAGGCCCATTCAGGTATAATTGTTGTATTAAGAGTAGAATTATCAATGGGAATGTTTGGCTCTTCTTGAGAAACACTAAACTATTGGCTAGATTACCAACGTGATACGGTTCGCGAGCATCATTTTTTCTGACCAATTAAAAATCCTGTGAAACGTAACAAAATACCCCGGCAACGCACCGCCCCAATATGGACTCAATTTTAATTGTCATGGGCTTATTTTTGTAGGCCGAAAAATAAGCAGGCACGCAAGGCGCAAGCACCACGCTTTATTTCTTTCGTCTGCAAAAAAGCATTATTTCATTTCATTTCATTTCAT
>JAZHYW010032512.1:0-17824 GCA_037355805.1 Ixodes ricinus | reverse complement strand
CGCCATTCAATTGTGTTAACTGGTACACAAAAGAAGGGCCGTGTGTACGTATACGCAATTGCGTTAAAAAAGAAAAAAACATGTTTCCGCGAATGCCGTTTGTTAAATGTTACAGAAATGTCGTCTGCAAAGCTACTAAAGTTTCGGGACAGTTGACGTCATAAATCAAAAGAAGCGAGGAGGTGAGGAGCGGGACAGAAAAGCGCCAAAAATAAAGAAAAAGCTGACGCGCGCGTGGGAGAGTGCTTTTTCGCGTTGCGGTATGCCACATGTGTGTCTATGACTGCGACTTGCATCGTCTTAGACACGAAAAGACTTTTGGGGTGTCAGGTGTTTTTTGAGAGAAAGAATGTGGGTGCACTCCCGTTCAGCTGTGGCTGCCAAGGCAGCGAAAGCTGCAACCGCACTCGCCGTCCCGCTGGCTCGAGGCGACAAATAATCCCTGCGCATCGCTGCGAAGCAAAGCTAGCGGTGCGCATGCTCACTAGCGGCGTCTGCCTCATCGCTAAGGAGACCAGGAAGACAACGCCGCCCGGCGTTGTCGTCTTAATCTTCTCTGTTGCACGTTTCTCTAGTAATTCTAATGACCAGACAATACAAAAAATCGCGATTTTTGCACGAACTTATCTTCTTCACGATGGTTCATTTTTTGTTGAGACTTGCTATATCTTTATGCAGCTGAATTGCCTGTTCATATTGCTCCGGTTTCCGTATTATGTCTTCGCCACTGAGAAAAAACAAACAAAAACTAACAAGTGATTAAAGTAGTCCGGTACCAATATTAGTAACAAAATTGCGTTACAAATTGCTGCCGCAAAAAAGTGACGTGGCGCTTACCGAAACTTGGAAAAGTAACGGATTACAAGTAATCCGTTGCCCGTAACGAAATATATCTCAAGTCTGCGAACTACCCAGTACCAACTCGCCCAACAATCTGCACTGACTCGTCGTAATTCATTTTGTTAGAGGTTGTGGGAGATTTGGATTTCCGGGTAGTTGCAGGAAAACAGTTAATTTTGTTAACCCCCAAATTTCGAGACTATGCTTTTACAGAAACTTCCGATTTGCGCAATACGCGGTGTTGCCCCTATCACTGTTTAAAAGTTACCACACTACGAGGACGCAATGTGCAGTAGTAAATGGAGTAAAGTCAGACGTTCAGTACAAAATGTACTGGGGTTCCTCAGGGGTTCATTCTTGGTCCTCTGCTATATTCGGTTGTATATTAGCGACACTGTAAACATCCATGGCAGTTACGAATATAGATGTATATTGCGGGTAATTTCTAAATGGCACTGCTATTCAGCGGACAGATCTACGACCTCTTTGGAAAGGCAAAACAATGGTTGCAGGGATTAGACTTAGAGCTTAGATCTAATCAACGTTATTTAAACATAGAAAAAACAAAGCACTTACGCTTTAGACCGAAGGAAGGGATACCACCGCCCAAATTTGCAATTAGGATTCCAGGACTCTTATGATTCAACCATCTTCAACCATTCGATTCTTGGGTTGTTTTATTCCGCGAAAACCTATAGCGTGTGACGCCTCATACTGATTTTTTAAGAGCTGAGTATTTGTCGAGCTGCTGGTGTATTTAAATGTATTAAGATATTATCTTCAACAAAAGTGAAACGGCAGAATTTATTTCGCCCTTGTTCCGTCCACGCATAGACTACTGCCCTTTTAGCGTGGTCAACTACCTCCCAAACAAATCTGGGCAATACTGTGTATTCGCACAAAAAGCGGAGACGTTGCCGAGCATTTGGTCTACATACAACTTCTTAAAAGTGCACCGCTACCAAATTTTAGGACATACTCAGATGCTCAACAGCGGAGATCTACATAAGTACTAAACTAATCAGCGTGAGATTTGGCGGCGATTTCAGCAGTGATAAGTGTCGTTCCATATGATAAGTTAATCATTGCGAAAGATAGCCCGTATAATTTTAAAGCGACATTTATTGTTAAAAAAGTCGCTTTCTTGCGAACGAATTATCGGAGACCAGAGGTTAGGGATTTCCTGATACCAGACCATTTTAAGCCAGCACCCGCCTGTTTTGGCTACATTGGATTGCGTGCGACCACTCTATCAGTATAAAAATATCGTAAAGAGAAGATTTACTCGCGGGGAATAGGACCGTACGTGTTTCGAGCAAAATGCATAGGATGGTCACTAGCAAATGTCTTTTCACGTTACGTTGTTTTCTGATGTACTTGTTTTTGTTTTTGTTGCTAGATTTTTTAGTTTCGAGTGAAATTGTGTCACTCCTCATTTGTTTTCATGTTTCTCCTTACCGTTGCTTAGCCAAAAGGGTGGCTATGGCCCCGTCAGGCATGTTACAGCCTTTTGCCATGTCCCACGAGGACATCTCTGTGCTGTTATGTCTTAAATGAAGGTATAAACAAACAAACAAAGAAACAACTAGAAGAGCACTGTCTCCTCAGCGCAACGTAGTAGTATTGTTTCCACTTCGAAGAACGTACCCACACCATGGCACAGTAAAATGAAACATTCGCTGCAGCGGAACTTAATAAAACGGTAATTTCAATACAGCACTAACTTCTCTTCATGCTAAATATTTATATTACTGTATAAGCTAGAAGTTGCAAACGCAAAAATGCATAGAACCTGCGATTTCAACCCACAGTTCACGTATTATGCTATCCCGGTTGGAATTCATGTTTTGTTGAATTTCCCACGCTGCTGAACAATACATCTAGTTTAAAGAAACAAATAAATAACATAAATAGTGCAGTTCACCGGAATGAGGCATCCGTCATGGTGATCCATGCATACCAACGTCAGCTGTAGTAGCAGACGACGCATCCACACGAGCGATTATTTGAATTTGGGCCCTACGCTGGTAAGCCGATTGATCTTCACTGAACCACCGAACGGTGCCGCACCATTTTCCGCTAAAGTATTTTCTCACCGAACACTCTAAGAAATAGGGAGTGTACAGGGGTACTCACCTTGTCCCATATGTAACTCCCCAAAACTCCATTTCGTCGTTCTCTCCACTGACGTCGAGCTGGCGATACCAACTTTTACAAGCGGCTTGATAGCTGTTGGATAAAACGTACTAAATAGCTAATGAGCGTATCAAAGACTACAAAAAAAAGACTGAGATTTGCAGCAGAGACAGAAAAACTTTGATTGTCTTAATGTAGCCTTTAATGAGTACATTCAGCTAGTTTAATAAGTTGTATCGCTCGACTATCAAGCCGCTCGTAAAAGTTGGTATCGCCAGCTCGACGTCAGTGGACAGAACGACGCAATTTCGTTTTGGGAAGTTACATATGGGACAATTTTGTTTGAGGATTTCAATTTCGTTTGGGGAGTTACATAGTGTTTCTGTCGTCATTAGCAGTCAAAGGCGGTCGTAACGCAGTCATTCACAGTCAAACGTAAATCTGTGAACTTGCACCTTACACCCTTACGCGCTTTTGTAGGGTGTAATGCTGACTTGAACACTCATTACATGGAGTGTAATTGTGTTTAAAACTCTCTTTTTAGGGGTATTAGGATGTGAGCTATACACACTTCAAACACTTTCAAGGGTGTAAATTAATTTATAGTGTTGAAAACGTGCTGCCTTGAGGATATTGAACCTTGCTGGTGGTAAAGTTATAATTGCGTCGCGCACTTCAGTATCATCAGTTCAAGACGGTGTGATGACCACGTGATGAACCTTTATCCATTGGGACCTAATTTGACAAAAGAAAAACTGCAATTCTTGGGTAAACCCCGACTGTTGCACCAATGGCCAGAATGGGGAAAGGCCAGCGACCAGGACAGCGACTGTTGCTCGCAGCAATGGCGACCCCCACCCCCGTCGCCATTGCTGTTACCTCTGTGTCCTGTTCGTACGTCCAGCTGAGTCACAAATTTATAACATTCTGCGTTTTATTCTCATTATTTACAAATAAACTGGACGGCGCTATCTGTCTGAGCTTACAATCGAAGGTACTAAAAGAATCACGAGAGCCAATGTGTCCCTTTTGTTTCTATCGACACACGCGTCCTATTGGAAAGACCAGTTCAAACTGGTACCAGTTTCAAACTTGGTTATTGCTCCAGTTTGACCAGTTTCATTATGGTTGAACTGGTCAAGGTGGTTCGAGCTGGTCACACTGGTTGACTGGTCATGGCGGTTGAACTGGTCATACTGGTTGACTGGTCATAATGGTTGAACTGGTCATGGCGGTTGAACTGGTCACACTGGTCGACGTGTCACGCTGGTTCGACAAAAAATATTTTCATTTGTTCGCGCCACTACCGCGCTTTGAAATCTTTATTATACATAAATGAAGACACAATACGCCTATTATATACATCAGCTGAACATACATTGAGCGCATGCACATGCACGGCACATACAAACATCAATACAACAGCACACTAACCCGATCACTGCTTCCGAGCTCTGCGTTTCCGTCTTTTCTACTGGTCGTTTCGGACGTACGGAATTTTCGGTGACCGCCTAAGCAATAAAAAATTTTCCCAATGACGTTGATTTTTTTAGCAATGTCATACCACTGAGAGTATTTTGAACGGCTCAGGAGATGAATCTCTTTGTAAAAAGTACACGCTCGATCATGCCGTAATTATTTGAAAGCCAATAAATCAAAGTGAGAAAGCTTATTAATGAAGTAAGAAAAGAGGGTCAAACTGGTAGCCAGTTGGACCAGGTAGGCCAATCTGGTGACCGGTTTGGTCCATCTGGTTACCAGTTGGGCCAGTTCGGCCAGTCTGGTGACCAGTTCGGCGTCTGGTGACCAGTTCGGCCAATCTGCTAACCTGTTCGGCCAATTTGGTGACCAGTTCGCCCAATCTGGCGACCAGATCGGCCAATCTGGTGACCAATTAGGTCAATATGGTGTCCAGTTAGGCCAATCTGGTGACCAGTTAGAAGGCAATCTGGTGACCAGTCAGATCAATATGGTTACCAGTTAGACCAGCTCTGGCTACCAGTTGCACCTGTTTGATTTCCTGTTAGACCAGTCTGACCAGTCCTAATACCAGTTTAACCAGTCCAAATACCAGTCTGACGAGATAGATTTTCAAACTGGTTTTTCCAATAGGGGGCGACAGCCGCTGCGGGTTCTACCCGCATCCCGCGTTGAACGTAAAGACAGACAGACCAATGTTTGCTCAAGGCATTTACTTCAGAATCTTCAGCGTATGAGCAATCCACCCTCTATAAGTACTAACTTTGGTGAATACCACAGAAGCATACTCCGTCCCCGTAACACGGAAAGAAACGATTCCGACCTGCAATGACTTGCGAGCACTTGTCACAACAGCAGGACCGCCAGAATCGCCCTAAGATTGAGATAAGACAAATGCACAATTAGCGTCGCGTCGCTGGCAGTGACCTAAATAAAAACCTGAAGACAAACGACCGTTTCGAAAATTGCTCAAGTTCAGAAGCCATTTTTTTTGCAAATCCATATTTTCTCTTATTTCAGTTGTTGTGTACATCAAAGTAATGTAGGTCTATTCTTGTTTTTAAAACTGCTTACGTGTATGAATGCGAAAGCATTATAGTCCCTTTGGTGCAATGTATTTCATTGACGTCTTCGACATGCATTGAAGTCTTTGCTGCTGGTTCGGTGTGTGTGCTTGCGTTGGACACAGACCGGAAACATTCGGACCTTTTTCAACGCACTGAGAAGCATTCAGATCCGTCATCATCGATGAGGTCAGCATGATGTCTGCAGTCACACTCGTTCTGGTGGACATCCATTTCCATGCTCCTCAACGAGCAATTCGGAGGTTACCATCTCATTATTTGCGGACATTCCTTCGGTCAGAGCGTCCGAGGTCTTCAAACGGTCGTTCCTTATGAGCAGCGTTTTCAACACAGTTCGGATACCGTGGCATACTTGTCAATATATACACTCAAGACGTGGCGCCACCTCCGCGCCATTGGCTGCGCCGTCACGTGCCCTGTGACGCACGCACTAAGACACACCTTTAGTCAGCCAGAACCGTGGAGCCGCCTTGACGTCGGAGAAGCGTGCTCGTCTCGCAACCTGAAGGCCGGGTTCGATACCCACCCAGCCCGAAACGTACCAAATTAGGTGCCTTGCCGACACACCAAAAAGTAGAGAGATGGAATTACCCGGGAGAGGTTCTTCTACGACGGGTATCTTAGACCCCAGTGGTGTTGCTAAGATGCATCTGCGGTTACCGATTTAAATCGGGTCATGTTGGAACGGTGGGCTTAAGTATCGGTGTTTTTATCCTGCGTGTTCCAATCGTGATGTTCGTAGGTTCACGAACGCTATAGCACTCAAAGCCACTGTCGCGCCGCTCATGCATCATAGAAGCTTCAGACGCTACGAAGTCACCCCAGGCAATCGAGCACCGTGAGCTTAGTAAGATCAGAGCTTTTTTGAGGCATTTAGCATTATTTTTGCAATTGTCTATGCGTTTGATAATGTCAGCTTTATGCTGCTTATGCCGGCAAACACAATGTAGCTGTCAAGTGCCAATTTTTACGTTCAGGAATGAGAGGAATGGAATGGAACAATTCAGCCATTCCAGGAGTGGGAATGGGCCCAGTGTCCCCATTCCCAGGAGTTGAAAGGAATTGAATTATAGAAAACTCTAATTCTCGGAATGGAATTGGAACGGAATGGGGTGCCCATTCCGCAACACTGGTACTTAGTACTTTACTTAAAATACATCACGTCTCATTTGCTTCGTACTTTACTTCAAGTACCTTTTAGATGTACTTTACCCAACACTGCAATGCCGAAAAGCACATCGCGAAGCAAGACGCACGAACATAATGGTATACGCCCTGCGACCCTTAAAGGGGCACTAAAAAGCTTTTGAGATCCTCGTTTTATGGTCATAACTAAATCTATAAACTGTAAGTATCCTAAAAAAAAAAACGAAATTAAATTGAAGCGCAGCCGAATTCCGTATTAAAAAAAGTGATAACATTTCCCGACACTAACGGTTGGCGCGAAACGACAGACGACGCTACCGAACCTTACTGAATATGGTCGAAGGATGGACTGCGCCTGTCAGCCATTCGCGAGCGATGGCTTCCGCGTAGACGAGCGGCGACCCGCTCGTCCGCGCAGGAACCCATCGCTCTCGAGTGGCTGACAGGCGCCGTCCGTCGTTCGACCATATTCCATTATGATGATGATGATGATGCGGCTCTTTCCCTTTGAAACGGGCGGGCTCGAACCAGCTTCATGCCCGGGCCCAGGTGTGTGCGAACTTTAATGCGCCCTGAGGTGCATCTTTCTCCACCAGTCCTCCAGTCTTTTTTAGAGTTTACCACTGATCTATGCAGGCCACTCGAAGTTACCTGCAACGCCGTCATGGGACAGTATGTTTGGCTTTGCCCGGCATCACTTGTAGAAAAGCCGAGCGCTTCAGCAAGCGAGGAGGGGCTCTAAGAGTGTATGTCATTGTCCTGCGATCGGGATGGCAGTCCCCATACACAAAATGCCCTATGGTCGGCTATAGAAAATTCTTTGTATGGTCGTCTTTAGCTATTTGGCCCAATTGGCTAAGGAATTTCCTATGGCTGTCTTTAGCAATTTTTATGGTCGTCCTAACAGGCCTCTTTAGCTTTGTCTTTGGCCCTATCACTGTCCAGCCATAGCGCTCTTTAGCTTTTCTAATGGCTGGCTCTCTATAGCCAGCATGCTATAGCTGCCTATGGCTTTTCCTTTGGCGTCTTTAGCCATTTATATGGTCTGCTAAAGAAGGCTGTATGGGTTTTCCTATGGCTCTCCTTAGCCAGCACACTCTAAAAAAATCGCGGGGAAACTGACTCTGTGTACAGGCCACGTGACATGGAGCCATCTGCCGTCATTTTAAATTTAGCCAAGAAATTCGTGGCTACACTTTTAAAGCGATAACACTGTTTCGCTGACCCCCCCCCTCTCCTGATGTTGTGGCTTTTCTGGTCTCCTAATGCCTTCCAATTTACGTCACGTGACCTATGCGTCAGTTAACTATCCCCGCTAAATTTAGTGGGAAAATTGACGTCATGACCTATGCACCAATCTAGGTTCCCCGTTGAATTAGCGGAAAAATTGACGTCACGCGATGTATACACCAATTTTGTTTCCCCCCAAATTTAACCGAAAACTAGACGTCACGAGCCATGCACCAATTCAGTTTCCAAGCTAAGTTTCGCGTAAAAATCGATGTCACGTGAACCACACGTCACGGGACTTACAGACAAATTCAGTTTAACCGCTAAATTTTGATTTTGCGTCTCGTGACCTATGCACCAACTCAGTTTCCCGCTAAATTTGGCGGAAAAATTAAATGAATGAAATGAAGAGTTTACTCAAAAGTTTCGAGCTGCGTCTTGAGTCTCATGACGAATGCAATGTCAATTCATAGACAGCCAACAATAGTGGTTTCTGCCGCCATTTTTGTAGCTTCACTTGACCCGAAAACCTAATCTAAAAACGCCTCTCGTTAAATAAAAAAAAAATGAGAAGAGCGGCGTTTATTCTGTTAAGCTGGAGACAGAAAAAGGTGCCATCTGATACCTGGAGCCGATCACACGCTGCCAATGTTTATCACAGTCACGTGCTGGGTTTGGTATTGTTATAGGGTTCGGCTTTTCTCGTCATTGCAGCGATTGACCAACGAGCTCTCTCCGAATGCTTGCTCGAGCTATCGATCATCACGAGCCCAAATCAGGTGCTCACGCAATGCTCGGGTCCAATATACGAGCCGCATTCAAACATCCTCACTAGGGGACTATGCCGAAACTGCGACCTCAATGCTACGTCAGCAGGTTTTGGGAAGGAGAGACTTAATGTAAACGCTCGCTTTTGTCCTTGAAATCGCACACCACAAGAGAAACTTGTCTTGGTCAGTGGTGTTGCGTGGGAGTTTAGGGTGCCAGTAAGCGCGTCTAAAATGAAAGAAAATCATTCCAACTGAACATCATTGTGCCGACCTTTTAAGATATGAGTGACAGTAACATAATCTCGAAACACTAGCTTAATTTTTTCTCTCTAATTTTTTTTCGACAGTGTACCGTTTTGCTTTCGCGCTAACACTTTTCTTAGACGTACCCTTCCATCTTGTTTGCTGTACTCCCGGCGCAGAACATTAATTTGGGCCGATACAAAGATAAGTGGATATTCTTGCAGATTTTGTGTTTTATCACAGGGACGGTGGCAGCCAACAAATGGTCGCTGGTGATTCCACCTGCATGTAAGCAAGTATACATAGCATTAAAATCGACACTATAGGTATGCAAAAAATTATTTTGCTGATTACTCTAAGCGTAAAGCAATGCACTCACAATTTTTCCAGCAGTGCGCAAATAACGTTGTTTTTTAATTTTTTTTCATTTAATGATTCAATGACAATACTTGGAGCGCAATATTTACTAGTAAGCTTAGTTTAGTACGCGTAATTAATATGTATAATTTAATATGAAACATGGGTTATGAAGCGGGAAATACTCGTAAAAAACAAAAGAAATCTACAAATTATAAAGGAGAGAGCCCTTAAAGGGTAACTGCAAAGAAAAAACTAGTTTTTTTGAAACAGCCTAATTGGGACAAGCATGTCAAAAAACAATTTTTCCACGAGAGAAAAACAGTTTACAGCAATATTTATTTCGTGAGACTGATTTTAGTTTGCGGCTATTTCGTCCGTTTTAAATCGCGCGCCACGAAGTTGGGATTTCGTGACGTTTATCGCAATCGGCTGCAATACTTCTCATTGGCTAAGAGTTTGATTGACAGCTTAGATCTTGGTTGTTAAACCTTTGTTATATGTTGCAATTTCCTTTTGAGCGGCATATTTCTTGTTTAAAAAATAACCCGATGTAATGAGAGTTATTAATATTCTTTACAAAAAGTTTACAATGACGGGCACTTCCGTTTGAATTCATACCAAAACAAACAAAAGCTTCGCCATTCCTTCATGGCCGCCGAAGTCTCTGCTCCCGCCTGTCTCGCCCACCTCGACGAGTCGTTTCGCCGAAGTGATCAGTGTTTCGTGCTGACCCGGGTGCTTGAGTGAGACTTCTTGAAGTGAAGTAGTGTGTGTTTAGCAGCTGTCACAGGTGTTAGTGATGGGAAGCGACGCGGGTTTTGGCTTTCGTAGCGCGGTCTTTCGTTTACCTCTTTGCTTGCTTAGCGTGCCTTTTTTCTTTTTGCTTTTGCTCGTGCAAATGCTGACTTTCTGGAGAGGTCAGATGAGTGATCCCGACAGCGAGCCTTCCAGCAGCCATTTTGCCCCGAAAAGAATGCTATTTGGCTGGAGGCAATCGGGCGTTCGCCTAGCGACAAACGTGTCCAGTTACGTTCTCGTCATGTCGCTCCGGAGGCCGTCGAGATTCGCACCGGGTGCATCGAACGCCCGCGACTAGAACACAGCTGTTACGTAAAAAACCGGGCACAGCCAGGTTATTACGTAATAGCTGTCCGCAGAAAGCCTTCGGACGTCCGAATTCTGCGTTAGCAGACAGATTTTTGTTCTCTGCTTCGAACCATCTTGCGTAAAGTTGTTTGAATGAATGTGTACTGGTATCGTAAATCTTGGCTTGTAATCGGGGCTTTGTAGATTACCTTATTCGTTTTGCTGGAAAGAACTCAGATGACGGGCATAACAAAATCGGTCGCATATTCCGCATACCTTGCAAAAGCACTTCTCCACTCACCTTGCGAAAAGCGCGAAACACGGAGTCCGCACCGTCCCGACTTCCCAGTCTTTTACCTGCTTTAGAGCAGTTTGTACCTGCTAGCAGGTATGTCTACTGAAACTTGAAACTAGGGTCAGTGCCAGAGAGCAAAGAGACAAAGTTCGGAAAGCTTGCTCGCCCTCCCCTATTTCTGAACGTTCAAGCGATTGTACCGTAATAAATGCACAACGCCTCTTCCCAAAATAAAAAAAAGCACTATGTTCACTACGTAAAAAATGGTCTCAGTTCATGCATCTGTGGGCATGTAGGAAATCTTGCCCAAATTTATTCACACCGCACGATGAGCGCAACACGTCGCTGTGCAAACGCAGTCCAACACGAAGCATAAAAACGGCAGATTTAGGGCAACAATTCGGAGTTCATTGTTCAATTAAAGCGACGTAATTTTAGTTCAAAACGCCCGCAACTTCTTACTGACGGTATGCGTCAGGAATCTTCCACATTTTGAAACGGAACGAAGGAAGATTTACCTTTAAAAACGCTCGCTGCGTCCTCCCGGACCAGTTTGACTGGATCAGCTGACGACGACGGACTGAACCCGCAACAACCAATCTGCGCTCCGTATTGGTGTGGGTGTCTACTTCAAGCACCGCACCATACACACCACGAATGTTTCAGTTCTTTGTCGCATCGCCGTGTTGCACCAAACAGAACGATATCGCCGAAGTCACCGCAGCGCTGTCGTGAACCTTGGCTTGTGGTTGCGCACTCGTGGACCCTGTGACTCCCTTCACTCTCCAAGCACACGCGACGATTACGAATGATACTTTCCGTTTTCCGGGAACATCACAGAGGCACTTCTCCGGTCAAGTCTTCGCTATGTGCTCGCAAACCGCGCAGCTTCCCGTTACAGCTCTATTCTCGTGTACCATCGAACCAAAACAATATACCGGCGCCATGTTTAACGTGCGTTGTTGCTAGTGATGGGACGAATCTTTATCCGAATCGAGATTCGGAGCCGAATCTGAAGATTCGGAAAGATTCGGAAGAGTAGCCGAATCTCAAGCGATTCGGAAAAGTTCGGAAAGATTCGGAGCGTTGCCATGGTTGCCAGATCACGTTGATGAGTGTTTCAACTTTTCGTGATATTAAATTCACTAAATTCTACAAACTGCACAAAATAATATGGTAATATAATATCATAGTAATAAATAATATGTTCCGCTTTGTTTATATTATTTTGGATGTTTGTCGAGAACGGTAGCCAGACATCGCGGGAAAATTGGTTTCGGTTCCGGATTACGACAAAAATCGGCATGCTTGGTGCACGTGGAAATACAAGCGCATGTTTTCATCGCCGCAAGAGATCGATGCCGTACGTGCTGTTCGGCACAGGCTCATTTCGTGCTCATAATTACGGTCATAGTGGCACACACCACACAAGTGAGTACGTTCGATTCGATTATCTTCAACGCGTGTCCACTGAGGTATTGCTATCGAAACACGGGAAACAATCTGAAACTCCTTGCGCCGTACTATTACAGTCTTTCTGGTTAATGATATCCGATTGAGTTAGTGTTTGTTTCCGAACAATAAAGTTGCGTTGGACACCCCTGTGTTGGGTTTCTTTTTCATCAAGTAAAGTTCACGTACACAAAACTTACTGCCGAGAACGGAGAAACGACAGTGCGACGTTTTTCTTCGCCACCGGTGCCGGTACGTGGTCGAAGTTGTGACGAGCAACATTCATCTCGCTCTCGCGCCTTACAGGTACAGACATACGCAGCTCTAGAGAAGGAGACGAATCATTTCCTTGCCTGAATATATTTATTGTGCGTTGCGCCACATTATGTATAATACATAGCATTTCGCTACATTTTACCGATCACCGCGAAACCGCACAGCAACCGAGACCGTGCATTGGTTAGGCCTACGTCAACCACACCGATCAGCTCAGCTGGACCTGGGCGCGTGCCAGGGTTTAGATTAACAGTACAGTACATACCATACGCTGATATAAACAAGACGAAATCTGGTTATATGCAGTAACAGTACCTAGAAAAAACAGAACTGACCGCATTCGCGAGGTTTACGACAAGGCTCACGCTGCCATCTGCAACCAGCGACGAATCTGACGATCTCCGAATCTGCCGAATATTCGTCGCGGGAAGTTCGGAAATTTCCGAATCTGGGCGAATCCGAATCTCCGGTGATTCGTCCCATCACTAGTTGTTGCCAGATCTTACCGGAAGCCGAGACGCCGCGTCGTTCAACTCCAGCAGCCAAGTCAACAAATAAAGAGCAAATCCAAGAGTGAGGGCGGGGCGTAGTTCTCCCCCACGGGGGTCGAAAGAGCAGGAGTTTCAAATGTGGAGAGGTTCTGACTCCGACTAATTACGTCCTGTAACGTAAATATTCCCAAAAAAGATTATTTTTTTCGCGGAACATTTGTTTTGTGACATGCTTGTCCCAATTAGGCTGTTTAAAAAAACACTTTTTTTCTTTGCAGTTACCCTTTAACACCAATCGTTGTAAAACCGAGATCCCTCAGGTTGGATGGGGAAGGTAAAATATGGGACGGACTTGGTGCATACAAAAACATTGCATACGTCGTAACAAAAAAAAGAAGAAAAAAAAGGAAAAAAAAGTTCCCGTCTGGCTTATGTAATCCGTTATAGCGATGTTACAGTACAGATTTTAAACCCTACGTCATCTGTTTTGTATTGTTCCCGAGAGCAAACCGACGTCCTCACTGCACTGATTAAACCACCGGGTGTCCCAAGTACCGGCCAGGCTCTTTAAATCGACGGCAAAATTCGGTTTTTTAACCTTATCGCGCTACGATTTTGTGCAGCCTTGCCCACAGATGGTGCATTTTTGTTGTAAAATTTGCAAAGAGCGAACTTACCTGAGGAAAAAGCAAAAAAAGAAGAAGAGGCTTAGCTCTACAGAAATGCAGCGAAGCCGCCGTTTTGCACGGGAGACAAGAGATGGCGCAAGCGGTCGCGACGCCAACTGCCGCCAACGAACGAGCATACGGCGCCGAGAGTCGGCGTCTTTAGCAGACGAACTTTTCGACTCAAAAGCTGCGCGCGTTCCGCAGGCGGCGACAGTCGCAGAAACAAAAACCGGCATGGTAAACAAGGAACTGCAAACCAAACAACACAAGTACCACGAAAAAAAAAACAACAGTCAAAATAACCCGACAAACCATTTTTTTAATCGGTTATGTGTCCATTCAATGTGTTTTAATAGTAAGGATGATAAAATAATGTACTGGCAACTGACATGAAAAAAGCTCGCGCCGCTTTTGAGTAAAAAAAATCGTCTGCTAAAGTCGCCGGCTCTCGGCGCCGTATGCTCGTTCGTTGGCGGCAGTCGGCGTTGCGACCGCTGGCGCCATCTCTTGTCTCCCGTGCGAAACGGCGCCGTATTGTTTGAAGACCGGTGGTTTCCATAGGAGCTAAGCCCTTTTCCTTCTTTACTTTTTCCTCAAGTAAGCTCGCTCTTTGCAAATTTTACAAAAAAAAAAAGAAGAAAAATGCCCCATCTGTGGGCAACGCTGCACATAATTGTAGCGCTATAGGTAAGAAACCGAATTTTGCGGTCAATGTAAAGAGGCTGGCTGCAACTTGGAACACCTGGTAGTTCTTAAAAACAGCAGCCTAGATTTTGAACGAGGGCACTTTTTCTGCAGCTATTCGAGACCGTGATGGGTAAGAACAAACTGCGCAGATTAACGCGCAGCCCTTTGTTTCGTATCTGTTAATTGTCATGTTACGTTTCTTGTACAGGCACAATAAGAAGAGCGTTGTCCCTGCCTCGGGTTTCTGTCACCCTTGTGTGCCCAGTTTTATTATCGGGTGAAAAAAATGTGCGAAAAACAAACGAATCAATAGTTTCAAAGCCCGATGTCACTTCGCAAACGGTGCCAATTAGATTAGCCTGTAATACGGGCTGCCGTGAAAACTGCAGTTACCATGCACAAGCGCCACGAAGCCACTAAAAGCCTTTAGTTACGTAACCGGGCAATCGTGAAAATTATCCACCATTTTATGTTCCCCGTGCTAGACCAGCTGACAATTAAGACCGTGTCATCGAAACAATATCAACTTTGTGAGTAAAAAAAAAAAAGGTTTGTATCAATTAAAGATAGTCACGAGGTATATAAAATGCACAATACTTTATAACACAGAATAACTTCTAAATCCGCACCCGACTACAAGAATACAAAATTCTGTCAATCAGATGTGCATTATTAAGCACGGTGTTTATTTGCGCTCGATGTTTTAGAGCTATCTTAACAATAATTTCTGTTTCAGTGAATGTCAATCAGAAGCATGCCAGGTCGGATTGCACTCGACGTGACCATTCGAAGAGGGAAACTTGGACAAGAGCATCTAAAAAGATCGTGTTAATTTAACAGCGAATTTTTTAAGGCTGTCAGAACTACAAACTCTTCTAGCCATTAGTGAGTTTTAGAATAGCGTACGCAAAATCTTTTGTGTATGCAAAGAAAAACCGTCGTCGTCTTTACTCATGCGGAAGCCCAAACTCTGTCTTGGGTTGCCGCTTCGCTACGACGCGCATTTGCAGTGTGGAGCACGCAACGCTAACGCTAACTCACAGCACTGGTGCTTGCTCTTGTACGCAACACGTAAACTCTATTCTTACCCGGAGAAGTCCATCCCCATCCTGCTACTGTAACGACGTTCCCGGGCGGGGTTGCAATCCGGCGAGGCACACGGTCCCAATGCGTCCTTTGCTGGCCTCAAAATTGTAGGGTCGTGTCAACTTGATGAGCGCGATGTCATGGCTTTGATCTTTCTTGACGTCTCCCATATAGTCTTCATGTATGATAAATTGTTTGATCTGCGGTGGAGAGGACTCTGTTACGTAATCATGGTGGGATTACACATTCATCCATGTTCAACATAGAGTGCTTTAATATGTGCTCACCTGCTCCCTCGCGGTTTCGATTTGAAACGTCTGAAAGAGCATCACTTCCAACATTAAGCTTAGATGTGTGCTAAGGTGAATCAAGCTTTTTTTTCTCTTGCGTTTGTGCGTTTAAGGAATTCGAATCACCCTAGTTGCGTGCTTTTTTCTGAGGTGACAATTTAAGTTAATTGTACTAAAGACATGTATATTTATTTAATCACAAGGTTTGTCCGCCTGTGCCTAGTGCTCCTGGCATGCTGCGCCATCTCATGGCGTTTGTCAGAAATGAAAGGGAATCTTCGACACACTCGCTCCATTTCCAGGCGGTGCCGTTCAGACCCATTTACTTACTGTGTTCACTACACGCTTTATGTAAGCCTAAAAATACTGCAGTGAAAACAAAAGTAAGTTGCCAGGCGTTCAAACGCGTCCACTGAACCAGAAAGTCGATTTCAGTTTGGGACAATTAAAAGTCGCGTGTTTAAAGCCTCGTATATTTTAGTCCCATAAAATATGCCGGCTTCTCTAGTAAGTATTTGGATCATTAGCACATCGCATTACTCGTGAATATTTTTTTGACAGGGCTTTGCTTAAAATATTACCTGTAACCGG
Source organism: Ixodes ricinus (assembly GCA_037355805.1). Classification (NCBI taxonomy): domain Eukaryota; kingdom Metazoa; phylum Arthropoda; class Arachnida; order Ixodida; family Ixodidae; genus Ixodes; species Ixodes ricinus. The sequence continues at coordinate 1,613 of JAZHYW010032512.1, read as the reverse complement.
AATAATATTGTTTACAATATTTTGTACATGAAATTGGTCGGCGAAATTAATATATTTTTTTACGAGTCTATTTCGATTTTGCCGGAACTGTGCCTGGAGATACATTTTTTCGCCATCCACGCAGATAGATAAAATATAAAATAAACAATGGGTGTTCTTTCTAGGTCGCGTTGAAAGACAGGATAACCCACGAAAATGGCAATAATATTGTTGTGGCTTGTACATAAAAATAATGAAGAAATTTTAGGGGAATAAATTGGCCTCTTTTAGTGAAAAACCTACACTTTTTTGCATTGAAACACAACTTTATTGCTACAAATATAAAACAATATGTTTAAAGCGGTCTTTCCGATAATACAAAAATGTAATGTGTGTCTATTGTTCATGTCTTAATGTATGGAGTTATAATTTTGCATACGTGCGTCAATTGATTGAATATTTTAATCGTAATTTTATAGCACCTTAATAATGATTCATTGCGTCATGAAATTTGATGTAGGGAAATAAACTGGTTCGATAATGCCAGATCTAATTTTACAGAGAAAACAATTTGAAAACATTCTGATGAAGATGTATGTGTGCTAAAATAAAGATAGGTCTATTAGGACTACGATGCTATAGCAGTAGTCAATAAAAATGAGCTTTATCATCTGAGCATTCCATTAAAATTTAGTAGAGCCATTATTCTTACTTTCCTTCGTTGCAAGTATATTCCCACATGTTTTCGGTCCAAAAATCCAGCATAAATGTTTGCCTCGGTTGTATTGAATCTGAAATATAAAAACCCGAGTTAATAAAATATAGTACTAAATTATGCGCAACCTGACTTACGGCTCTGTCAGACAGTTTGCAGCAGTCAACACAACGTCTCTTTTAATTATGGATCCATCGCAAACAGAGTCTTTCACTATGTCAATATCCAAGAACACCTACGGATCGGACACAAGATAACAAGTGAATTATTTATCGATTTAATAGAAATTCATCAATTATCAGAAAAATATTATACATGTATACGTAATCGTAATGGCACACCTAATCATTGTGGTGGGAAAAAGATTCAGAAACGTTCAAGTCGAAAAGACAGCAGTAGGACGACGTCTCGACAGTTTGAGACGTCGAACGTCGCAAACTAATCATCACCTGCACATTCGCGCTGTTGTTTTACATTTATACTGTGCTTGGTACTTGGGCAATAAACTAGATTTCCAAGTCGTGATAGTCTGTTAATGCCACGCCGGACCGCGTTTTCCTTCTCCCCTATGGTATAGTAAGCCAACCGCCGTCTCCATTAATACACCCCCCCCCCCCTTATCGACCAACATACACTGTTTACGTACAAGCCCGCGTTCCTCACAGCGGGCGTGGACATATTGTGCGTGCGCAGATACCAGATACAGGTGAGGCAAAGCATCTGCGCATGCGCAGGGCCGACAGCAGCGCCATCGCAGTGGCGTGACGTCAGAGAGTCGACGAGGGGCGTGGCTTATTATGTTAATTCAGGCTTCTAGGTTCGCGATTGGTTCTATGGCAAATGCCGCAACCTGATTTGCTGGGGAGCGATAATGAGGTGCTGGGGACTCTCCACGTCGGGCATTTACTTAGCATGTCAG
>JAZHYW010032511.1:0-100212 GCA_037355805.1 Ixodes ricinus | reverse complement strand
TTTTTTGTATGGTCGTCTTTAGCTATTTGGCCCAATTGGCTAAAGAATTTTCTATGGCTGTCTTTAGCAATTTTTATGGTCATCCTAATAGGCCTCTTTAGCTTTGTCTTTGGCCCTATCACTGTCCAGCAATAGCGCTCTTTAGCTTTTCTAATGGCTGGCTCTCTATAGCCAGCATGCTATAGCTGCCTATGGCTTTTCCTTTGGCGTCTTTAGCCATTTATATGGTCTGCTAAAGAAGGCTGTATGGGTTTTCCTATGGCTCTCTCTTAGCCAGCACACTCTAAAAAATTGAGGGGAAACTGACTCTGTGTACAGGCCACGTGACATGGAGCCATCTGCCGTCATTTTAAATTTAGCCAAGAAATTCGTGGCTACACTTTTAAAGCGATAGCACTGTTTCGCTAACCCTCCCCCCTCTCCGATGTCGTGGATTTTCTGGCCTCCTAATGCCTTCCAATTTACGTCACGTGACCTATGCGCCAATTAACTATCCCCGCTAAATTTAGCGGGAAAATTGACGTCATGACCTATGCACCAATCTAGGTTCCCCGTTGAATTAGCGGAAAAATTGACGTCACGCGATGTACACCACCAATTTTGTTTCCCCCTAAATTTAGCCGAAAACTAGACGTCACGAGCCATGCACCAATTCAGTTTCCAAGCTAAGTTTGACGTAAAAATCGATGTCACGTGAATCATACGTCACGGGACTTACAGACAAATTCAGTTTAACCGCTAAATTTTGATTTTGCGTCACGTGACTCTATGCACCAGCTCAGTTTCCCGCTAAATTTGGCGGGAAAATTAGATTTATGAAATGAAAAGTTTACTCAAAAGTTTCGAGCTGCGTCTTGAGTCTCATGACGAATGCAATGGCAATTCATAGACAGCCAACAATAGTGGTTTCTGCCGCCATTTTTGTAGCTTCACTTGACCCGAAAACCTAATCTAAAAACGCCTCTCGTTAAATAAAAAAAAATGAGAAGAGCGGCGTTTATTCTGTTAAGCTGGAGACAGAAAAAGGTGCCATCTGATACCTGGAGCCGATCACACGCTGCCAATGTTTATCACAGTCACGTGCTGGGTTTGGTATTGTTATAGGGTTCGGCTTTTCTCGTCATTGCAGCGATTGACCACGAGCCCCTCTCCGAATACTTGTCGAGCTATCGATCATCACGAGCCCAAATCGAGGGCTCAGGCAATGCTCAGGTCCAATATACGAGCCGCATTCAAATATCACTCACTGGGGACTATGCCGAAACTGCGACCTCCATGCTACGTCAGCAGGTTTTGGGAAGGAGAGACTTAATGTAAACGCTCGCTTTTGTCCTTGAAATCACACCACAAGAGAAACTTGTCTTGGTCAGTGGCGTTGCGTGGAGTTTAGGGTGCCAGTAAGCGCGTCTAAAATGAAAGAAAATCATTCCAACTGAACATCATTGTGCCGCCCTTCATAAGATATGAGTGACAGTAACGTATAATCTCGAAACACTGGCTTAATTTGTTTTTTCTCTCTAATCTTTTTTTCGACAGTGTACCGTTTTTGCTTTCGCGCTAGCACTTTTTCTTAGACGTTACCCTTCCATCTTGTTTGCTGTACTCCCCGGCGCAGAACATTAATTTGGGCCGATACAAAGATAAGTGGATATTCTTGCAGATTTTGTGTTTTATCACAGGGACGGTGGCAGCCAACAAATGGTCGCTGGCGATTCCACCTGCATGTAAGCAAGTATACATAGCATTAAAATCGACACTACAGGTATGCAAAGAACTATTTTGCTGATTACTCTAAGCGTAAAGCAATGCACTCACAATTTTTCCAGCAGTGCGCAATTAACGTTGTTTTTTAATTTTTTTTCATTTAATAATTCTATGACAATACTTGGGACTGCAATATTTACTACTAAGCTTAGTTTAGTACGCGTAATTAATATGTATAATTTAATATGAAACATGGAGTTATGGAACGGGAAATACCCGTAAAAAACAAAAGAAAGCTATAAATTATAAAGGAGAGAGCCCATAACACCAATCGTTGTAAAACCGAGATCCCTCAGGTTGGATGGGGAAGGTAAAATATGGGACGGACTTGGTGCGTATATTGACATTGCATACGTCGTAACAAAAAAAAGCAGAAAAAAAAGAAAAAAAAGTTCCCGTCTGGCTTATGTAATCCGTTATAGCGATGTTACAGTACAGATTTTAAACCCTACGTCATCTGTTTTGTATTGTTCCAGAGAGCAAACCGACGTCCTCGCTGCACTGATTAAACCACCGGGTGTCCCAAGTACCGGCCAGGCTCTTTAAATCGACGGCAAAATTCGGTGTTTTAACCTATCGCGCTACGATTTTGTGCAGCGTTGCCCACAGATGGTGCATTTTTGTTGTAAAATTTGCAAAGAGCGAACTTACCTGAGGAAAAAGTAAAGAAAGAAAAAGGCTTAGCCCATACAGAAACGCAGCGAAGCCGCCGTTTCGCACGGGAGACAACAGATGGCGCAAGCGGTCGCGACGCCAACTGCCGCCAACGAACGAGCATCCGGCGCCGAGAGACGGCGTCTTTAGCAGACCATCTTTTCGACTCAACAGCTGCGCGCGTTCCGCAGGCGGCGACAGTCGCAGAAACAAAAACCAGGCATGGTAACAACAAGGAACTGCAAACCAAACGACATAAGTACCACGAAAAAAAACGAAAACAGTCAAAATAACCCGACAAACCATTTTTTAATCGGTTATGTGTCCATTCAATGTGTTTTAATAGTAAGGATGATAAAATAATGCATTGGCAACTGACATGAAAAAAGCTCGCGCCGCTTTTGAGTAAAAAAATCGTCTGCTAAAGTCGCCGGCTCTCGGCGCAGTATGCTCGTTCGTTGGCGGCAGTTGGCGTTGCGACCGCTGGCGCCATCTCTTGTCTCCCGTGCGAAACGGCGCCGTATTGTTTGAAGACCGGTGGTTTCCATAGGAGCTAAGCCCTTTTCCTTCTTTACTTTTTCCTCAAGTAAGCTCGCTCTTTGCAAATTTTACAAAAAAAAAGAAGAAAAATGCCCCATCTGTGGGCAACGCTGCACATAATTGTAGCGCTTATAGGTAAGAAACCGAATTTTGCGGTCAATGTAAAGAGGCTGGCTGCAACTTGGAACACCTGGTAGTTCTTAAAAACAGCAGCCTAGATTTTGAACGAGGGCACTTTTTCTGCAGCTATTTGAGACTGTGATGGGTAAGAACAAACTGCGGAGATTAACGCGCAGCCCTTTGTTTGTATCTGTTAATTGTCATGTTACGTTTCTTGTACAGGCACAATAAGAAGAGCGTTGTCCCTGCCTCGGGTTTCTGTCACCCTTGTGTGCCCAGTTTTATTATCGGGTGAAAAAAAATGTGCGAAAAACAAACGAATCAATAGTTTCAAAGCCCGATGTCACTTCGCAAACGGTGCCAATTAGATTAGCCTGTGATACGGGCTGCCGTGAAAACTGCAGTTACCATGCACATAGCGCCACGAAGCCACTAAAAGCCTTTAGTTACGTAACCGGGCAATCGTGAAAATTATCCACCATTTTATGTGGCCCGTGCTAGACCAGCTGACAATTAAGACCGTGTCATCAAAACAATATCAACTTTGTGAGTAAAAAAAAAAGGTTTGTATCAATTAAAGATAGTCACGAGGTATATAAAATGCACAATACTTTATAACACAGAATAACTTCTAAATCCGCACCCGACTACAAGAATACAAAATTCTGTCAATCAGATGTGCATTATTAAGCACGGTGTTTATTTGCGCTCGATGTTTTAGAGCTATCTTAACAATAATTTCTGTTTCAGTGAATGTCAATCAGAAGCATGCCAGGTCGGATTGCACTCGACGTGACCATTCGAAGAGGGAAACTTGGACAAGAGCATCTAAAAAGATCGTGTTAATTTAACAGCGAATTTTTTAAGGCTGTCAGAACTACAAACTCTTCTAGCCATTAGTGAGTTTTAGAATAGCGTACGCAAAATCTTTTGCGTATGCAAAGAAAAACCGTCGTCGTCTTTACTCATGCGGAAGCCCAAACTCTGTCTTGGGTTGCCGCTTCGCTACGACGCGCATTTGCAGTGTGGAGCACGCAACGCTAACGCTAACTCACAGCACTGGTGCTTGCTCTTGTACGCAACACGTAAACTCTATTCTTACCCGGAGAAGTCCATCCCCATCCTGCTACTGTAACGACGTTCCCGGGCGGGGGTTGCAATCCGGCGAGGCACACGGTCCCAATGCGTCCTTTGCTGGCCTCAAAATTGTAGGGTCGTGTCAACTTGATGAGCGCGATGTCATGGCTTTGATCTTTCTTGACGTCTCCCATATAGTCTTCATGTATGATAAATTGTTTGATCTGCGGTGGAGAGGACTCTGTTACGTAATCATGGTGGGATTACACATTCATCCATGTTCAACATAGAGTGCTTTAATATGTGCTCACCTGCTCCCTCGCGGTTTCGATTTGAAACGTCTGAAAGAGCATCACTTCCAACATTAAGCTTAGATGTGTGCTAAGGTGAATCAAGCTTTTTTTTCCCTTGCGTTTGTGCGTTTAAGGAATTCGAATCACCCTAGTTGCGTGCTTTTTTCTGAGGTGACAATTTAAGTTAATTGTACTAAAGACATGTATATTTATTTAATCACAAGGTTTGTCCGCCTGTGCCTAGTGCTCCTGGCATGCTGCGCCATCTCATGGCGTTTGTCAGAAATGAAAGAGAATCTGCGACGCACCGGCTCCATTTCCAGGCGGTGCCGTTCAGACCCATTTACTTACTGTGTTCACTACACGCTTTATGTAAGCCTAAAAATACTGCAGTGAAAACAAAAGTAAGTTGCCAGGCGTTCAAACACGTCCACTGAACCAGAAAGTCGATTTAGTTTGGGACAATTAAAAGTCGCGTGTTTAAAGCCTCGTATATTTTAGTCCCATAAAATATGCCGGCTTCTCTAGTAAGTATTTGGATCATTAGCACATCGCATTACTCGTGAATATTTTTTTGACAGGGCTTTGCTTAAAATATTACCTGTAACCGGAATAATATTGTTTACAATATTTTGTACATGAAATTGGTCGGCGAAATTAATATATTTTTTTACGAGTCTATTTCGATTTTGCCGGAACTGTGCCTGGAGATACATTTTTTCGCCATCCACGCAGATAGATAAAATATAAAATAAACAATGGGTGTTCTTTCTAGGTCGCGTTGAAAGACAGGATAACCTACGAAAATGGCAATAATATTGTTGTGGCTTGTACATAAAAATAATGAAGAAATTTTAGGGGAATAAATTGGCCTCTTTTAGTGAAAAACCTACACTTTTTTGCATTGAAACACAACTTTATTGCTACAAATATAAAACAATATGTTTAAAGCGGTCTTTCCGATAATACAAAAATGTAATGTGTGTCTATTGTTCATGTATTAATGTATGGAGTTATAATTTTGCATACGTGCGTCAATTGATTGAATATTTTAATCGTAATTTTATAGCACCTTAATAATGATTCATTGCGTCATGAAATTTGATGTAGGGAAATAAACTGGTTCGATAATGCCAGATCGAATTTTACAGAGAAAACAATTTGAAAACATTCTGATGAAGATGTATGTGTGCTAAAATAAAGATAGTTCTATTAGGACTACGATGCTATAGCAGTAGTCAATAAAAATGAGCTTTATCATCTGAGCATTCCATTAAAATTTAGTAGAGCCATTATTCTTACTTTCCTTCGTTGCAAGTATATTCCCACATGTTTTCGGTCCAAAAATCCAGCATAAATGTTTGCCTCGGTTGTATTGAATCTGAAATATAAAAACCCGAGTTAATAAAATATAGTACTAAATTATGCGCAACCTGACTTACGGCTCTGTCAGACAGTTTGCAGCAGTCAACACAATGTCTCTTTTAATTATGGATCCATCGCAAACAGAGTCTTTCACTATGTCAATATCCAAGAACACCTACGGATCGGACACAAGATAACAAGTGAATTATTTATCGATTTAATAGAAATTCATCAATTATCAGAAAAATATTATACATGTATACGTAATCGTAATGGCACACCTAATCATTGTGGTGGGAAAAAGATTCAGAAACGTTCAAGTCGAAAAGACAGCAGTAGGACGACGTCTCGACAGTTTGAGACGTCGAACGTCGCAAACTAATCATCACGCTGCCTGCACATTCGCGCTGTTGTTTTACATTTATACTGTGCTTGGTACTTGGGCAATAAACTAGATTTCCAAGTCGTGATAGTCTGTTAATGCCACGCCGGACCGCGTTTTCCTTCTCCCCTATGGTATAGTAAGCCAACCGCCGTCTCCATTAATACAACCCCCCCCCCCTTATCGACCAACATACACTGTTTACGTACAAGCCCGCGTTCCTCACAGCGGGCGTGGACATATTGTGCGTGCGCAGATACCAGATACAGGTGAGGCAAAGCATCTGCGCATGCGCAGGGCCGACAGCAGCGCCATCGCAGTGGCTTGACGTCAGAGAGTCGACGAGGGGCGTGGCTTATTATGTTAATTCAGGCTTCTAGGTTCGCGATTGGTTCTATGGCAAATGCCGCAACCTGATTTGCTGGGGAGCGATAATGAGGTGCTGGGGACTCTCCACGTCGGGCATTTACTTAGCATGTCAGTGACTATAGATAACAAGGCCTACGTGCTAGACTGTATTTTGTTTTCTTTTTTTACGTTACGTAACGGATGCCAGTGTGAGGCGCACATTTGCCGTTCGTTTTTTGCTGCGTCAGTATAAAGTTCGGCGAGGACTCCTGTGAAATCAGTGAGGACACGATTCTAGCCGAACAGTGACGTAGAAATCGCGTCCAATCCGGGCCTCGCATTAACCTCAAATGGGTGACGTAAAAAAAAAAGATCTAGCATTTGGCTTTGTTATTTAGGGGACTGTGAATCAAGGCGTGTATTGGCTGGCCAATGTAAACTTTTTATTTGTGAAAGAAAAATGTATATACAGCACCCACGAGTTTAGATTCTTGTGGCATATCAAATTTTGGGTCCACAACAAAGATCTGGGCAACGTATCGGCCGTAATGTGTGGCTTTCGATCTTGTCATGTTGCTAGGCCTTTACAGCATATGGCGATGTCGCATGGCGGTTCGCCATACAGATGTTGACACGAGGCGTGTGGGGGAATACTTCCGAGTCTGTCCGTTATACTGTCGAAGTTTGGAAGGCTCGATCAAATGTCCCGGAGTGGTTACCACCAATAGAAAAACTATTAAATATAAAAAAATGTTACCCTGCCACGTCAGTCGGTAAGCGATTGACATCACTTATACATTACTGTACTTTATGGTAAACTGCACTATGTCAACATCGGCAATAAAGAAAAAAAATCGGCCGCCGATCCTTATATAGAGAGTGTGGATAGTATGTGTGAGCTGTGTGTGAACTGTGCACACTTAGGATTGTGGACGCCTGCAGGACGTCTGACATTCGACAGAAAAGAGTCAGTTCGGATACCCAGAACCCGTGCCACACTTTGGTAGGTAACGATAGCGGCGCAGAGAAGGCGGGTGTTGAAATGGTTTATACTACTGTACAATAGAGAGGAATAGTGGCCGGGAAGCGAGAAATTCCGAGCCACAATTTGAAACGCATTTCGTTAAGGCGAAATATGTTTCGGGGAACAGCAACTGCCGCGGCATGGCGGTATTGTGTCGGGGCTTTTCTTTTGCCATCCGTTCCCCCTCTATCGTTCAGGGCGGCTTGAGAGTCAAATGTTCTCGGCACAAACTGCGCTTCCTCGTAAAAGATGAAGCTTCGGGGACATGGAAACTAAAATTTTTTTACACTTTTAAGGGTGAAAAATGGAAGTTTCAGAGTGTTACAACTATGGTTACTCTCTTTCAGCACCACCATATAGTTGCGGTAATTCGCCCTTTTTAGTAGCAACGTAAGGCACTGGACCGGTGCACGAAACACCCTTCAGTGTTGAAGGGTGTAAAATGCGTGCGGAAAAGGGTGCTGCTACAGCAAAGGGTTGATTTAGCACCACCTAGAAGGCAAGGCCTGTGCAGCATGACGTCACAGTAAGTGGGTCCCTGACCCGCCCAAAGCGGCAAATGTACGTAACCTCGATGAAAACGACAGACGCGTTGGTCTTCGCGTCCCGGTGTGTTACCGTCGCACACGTTGTGAGTCGCTGGAAGAAGCGCTTGTGGTCATGACATTTGAGAAAGGGGGCGGAAAGGGGGGGGGGGGTAGGCGCCCCACATCCGGTTCAGACTGCTTTTTTGGAGACTATATTTTCAGTAAAAACGTTTTAGAGACACTTTTAATATTCCTTTTCGTGTCTTTTTCAACAAGATACCGGTGTGTCCGATGTGATACTGCTTTTTTGAACACGTATAGACCAAAGAATAAGCGCCGAAAGTTCGTTGTAGTATCGATACTACAACGATAGTACATCAATATCTTGTTAATAAAAGACACGAAAAGGAATTTTAAAACAAATTAAACGATAAGCAAAGAGCACCTGGCGGATGTCGCTAAAGCCTCGTCTCTAATGCCCGTCTAGGAACCTTGACAGGTACTAGAGATACTCCTCCCTTAGAACTATACATGCTTTGAACTTGACGTCATCCTGACAGCTCTGCGGTCAGCACAAGAGGGAGGGAGGAACTCCCCACTCAACAGGACTCTCTTTTGTGTACCCCAGACGTCGGTATTCTCCCTCTATAAGATTATGGAATATTAACCCGTCACTCAAAATTCACACAAAAGCAGCTCTCCGGTTAGTTGCGGTGGCCCGATCGTTGGCGTGCTTCGACCTCTTCGGTGGCTGGAACGCCTAGGGCATCCTGACGACGTCAGCCTCGCCGCAGCTTTGCTCATCCCGAGACAAACTACGTCACGATTACGCCGGATGTGACGTGCTCTCCGCTGGCTGCTCTCCGAGCGCTCGCCAGAGTGGGCCGTTCATAACAAAAAATACAGCCATCAGGCTCAAAATACAAGCGTGCAATTGTCATTTACGGATATTGTGGATCATATTCAACCTATTTCTGAACAGGACGGATATATTTCAAATTTCGTTGAAGTATTCCTTTAATTCTTGCTTAGATCATTGATTGTCGCGATGCAAGGGGAAGGCGGTTCCATTCAGAAGTTTTTGGTATGAAGGAACTGCCAAAGGAATTAGTCTTGTACCTTGGTACGCCTACTTTGCAGTGATGGTCAAAACGAGAAGATATGTAGACGGGTGGGTCACTCTCATCGCTTTCCATTTGTTAGTATTCAGCTTCATCTGCCACGTGTCACACCAGGTCGAAATAGAATCGATATCAGATTGGATTATGTGAACATCAGAGTCGTTAATGATTTCGCGATAAACAACGCAATCATCGGCAAACAGGCGTATGGACGAGTTAATATGAGACAGCAAGCCGTTAATATAGACCAAAAATAAGAGAGGATCAAGGACAGAGCCTTGAGGCACACCGGAAATAACGGGGTCGACGTTGGGTTATGCTAATTATTGGCCGATTCAAACGACGGACCGAATCGGGAGTTTCGTCCGTGGACCGTGCACCACGTGACCGCCACTTCACCTATTCCTGCGATCCGCAACCTAGTCCGCGGACGCGCGGACTGATAAAGTCGAGCGCCTTTTCCCTCGTGAATTTTTGGCGGGAGATTGACTTGAAAAGCGCTTAGTCTGGCAGCAGTACGTAGTTTGTGTGGATTTCCTTTCTTTGGTTGTTGTTTTTGGACCATTAAAACAAAAATGGCGCATCGTTGTGTTTTGTGCGTTCGCTGGTTGATTTTATAGCGCGATGTTTGGTTCCAGACGTGAAGGAAACCGCAGAAACCTTGTCCGGCTGGCGCGACGCAGGTTCCTGTACTCCTCTGGGTCCGTGCCAAGAAGTTCCCGTCAGAGCTCGTCTAGCACGTCGCGATAATTTTTGCACGTCCAATCAGGATATCACCGAGCAAGACCTTTCTTGTGGCTGTGGTGTACTTGAGTGTTGTCGCACGAGCGCGGAGTGCGTGAAGGCATCTCCAAACGCCCCTCCGCAAGCCCAGAACTTCGTCGCTTCTACGCCGAACCCTTCTAGAGCAGGACTATGCCTGTCTCGCTGTCATGCCTTGGGTTAGTAAAGCTAGTGGCGCTTCGCGCGAAGCCTATCACGGTGTTTTGTCTCGATTTGTACATAACAGCGGCGTACGATAATTTATCGCAGTAGCAAACGTCGATTTCTCTCTTGGACAACGGTGCCACGATGCGATGTTCGAGTTTCGCGGCACTTTAGGGTGGCGAACAGGTTCGGTCCGTCCTCGCTGGCGTCTGCCCGTCGTCTCCCTCGAGTGGATGCGCTTGGGAGCCTAGTAGCGGAATTGCTGTTCATTACAAAAAGCTAAAAAGCAACAATAAAAAAAATAAAAAATAAAGCGAAACAAACGACAAATGAACCCACATAACTCTAAACTGTCTGAATACGTTAAAACAGCAGAGCTACTTTTGAGCGAATATGAATCGACGAGAGGAGATATCTATGGCGCACGACATTTGTAGCACTCGAGACATGGGAGCCGGGTCTCGTAGTCGGTTGACTGAGAGCCGCGTTCCAGCGAGTCGCGGGCCGCGTGTTTGAGACCCCTGCTATAGACGCTTTGCAGCAGCTGTCCATGGGCGCCGCCATGACCGACCTTCAGTTTTTGTTTCCTTTTATTCCGTTCGCTTCACTTCATCATTGCCACGGCAGGACAGGTTAGTGCCACTTCAGGTGCTACTGTATCCTCCCGCCTCGCATAGTCCTTTGTGGAGGCTTTGGTGCCTTGGCATCTCGGCATAACAAGACAAGGTCGGCAATGACGGCTCAATTTGGAGCGTGTTTAAAGCGAGCAAAGTAAGTATTCACTGGCTGCCATGGTTGTGTGCGCATATGCTGAGCGCGTGCTGACGTCGAGCTTCCGCAGTTCTGTTGCAATGTGCACTGCACACCGTCAAGGTTGGTGGTTTTAGCAGCCTATAAATGTGAGCTCGTTCTCAGCATGTGCAGTGAACAGTTAAATCTAATATGGCGTCCACTGTACACCCCTATAGGAAGTATTCACTGGCGGCCATAGCTGTGTGCACGACTGCTGAGCGCGTGCTGATGGCGAGCTTCCACAGTCCTTTTGTAACGTGCATTCCGCACCCTCAAGATTGCCGGTCTTAGCAGCCTATTAATGTGGGCTCGTTCAGAGCATGCGCTCTAGACGTCACCCACAAATATGGCCCCCAGTGAATACTCCTTATTGCAAAGACGGTCACACACGGACGAGTATTTCTTGGTTATAGAGTAGGTACGGTGAGAAACTGAGCGAGAGGAGGATATGAGAACGTGGGGCCGTCAGAGTGCCGACCTCTGATTGGAAGGATTAGGGGGTTGACCCAAAGGCGAAGTGCCTTCGTCTCTACCCCCTTTTCGAACGCGTTCGAACGTCGAACGCCGCGGTGCCTCGCGTTTGAACGCGAAACACCGCGCGAGGAGCAGACGACGCACATGTTCGAGGGAGACGGTGGATAGAGACCAAGTGAGCTAGTCTCTCCGTCAATCCACTAATCACTTCAATCGGAGATCGGTGTTCTGGCACCCTCAGCCTCTCTCATCCCCTCCTCTCCCTCAGCTTCTCACCGTATAAGTAGGGGAGGAGCCATTAGACCCCTTCCGAAATACTGCCCTCTGTTGGCAGCTGTGGAATCCCTGCACAATGGCGGACTAAAACCGCAACGTCACGGCACACCTTATGCGTTTGGTTGGAGTATAGAAGAAAAACACAACGACAGAAAAAGGTGCAGAGCACAGTGACGTTGCACTTTCGATGCTGTTTAATTGGCACGTCGGCTCGTATAGCGTTTGCAGCGCTCCGACGGTCGCTATCTGATGGAATGACGTTCTACGATGTCAGTTGTCCCTTTACTGTGCAGTTGTTCCTACTTTCTAAGAATCGGCATGCAGATTTCGAGAGGGGTCTATAGAGTGGTGACTCCCCGGTTTCAAGCGTGCTTTTCACAGTACCATCCATGGGAACTCTCCTTCCTTTGCCTTCCGTCCACCATAAATAAGTCGGCCTCGACGGCGCACCAGACTTCGACCGCAATTGCGATCCGGCCATCCGGAACCTTGGTGGAACATACAGAAATGTTAAAGCATGAAATATTTTTTTCCCTTAACGCACGTACAGTGCTAATCACACTTGTCTATAACGCGCGAGCGTGCGGCTTTCTCCGGGGAGTGCTAGACCGGTGGCATTCGCGGACACTAAGCTAGTCACGTGGCGCAACATGGAACGGCCCGCTCGAGGGGTGTCCTGCCCACTCTATCAGCTGGCGGCGAACGCGGAAGGCTGCTCGCAAGCTTTTTACAAACATCATCGCTCGAACAATAAACTAAAGCATGAAGGCGTATCAACGATGTCGTCATCGAAAAACAAAAATATATCATAAAGCACGTTACTTTTATCGCTTACCAAGTTGATAGAGTGGCCGCACGTTCGCGCGTTATAGATAGGGTTTTCGGAGTTTATTTTTCGTCAAATTCGAGGGTGTTTTTCGAGTTTATTTCTTGCCGAAGAATCGGAGTTTATATATTTTTGATACCCAATTCTCCGAAATTCGGAGTTTAATTTCGCTGCGTTTCCTATTAAAAATAAAAAAATAAATAATAGCCGAATGCAAACGTATGCCAGAAAAACTAAAACGCGCTTGTATCAATTGAAATATCGTCAGTTAAATTTGACGTTGGTGCCATTGCCATTGGCAATACTAATTTATCCACGAAAAAGTCACACACAAGTGGCGCTTCGATAAACGTCGATACCTTAAAATCAATAAACTCCCGAGGTAGTTGCTACGAAGCTCGTAGTCATCCCATCCTATTCCATCAACCCAGCCCGCGGCCGCGCTAGGTGGAGTAAAGGCAGACTTGTACCGTAGGATTGCTTTTGGAGTAATTTCTGATTGCTTTTGGAGTAATTTTGTAATCAGTTGATTTACTTTATTAAGAGTTACATTTTATTTACTTTATTAAGATTAAAAGAGTAATCTGATTACTTTTCGAAGTAATAAAAATTACTTCTAACCGTTACTATTTTTTCACGAGACCCCCCCACTGCACACACTTTTTTTTTTTTCTGAAATGGCAAAAATAAACTCTGCTTCTTTTTTCAAACTGCAAAAATAAAGATTTTTGCGGAGCTGTAGGAAACGAGGTCAGCCCCGTTGTCTGTTCAGTTTCTGTGGAATGTCCTTTTTTTCTCGTGCTGGGACTGGGAGTGGGAAGCCTTAGGGAAGACCCAGTGCGTGACAAAGTCTATTCAGGGCGAAGTTTGAGGGAGCAGAACGTAGCTTTGTAAGTCCTTCGTTCAAACTAGCCCCCTCACGCACACACACACCGAAATAAAGAAAACAATCCTCCTTACGGTATCTACTCGCAGTCCGTAGGAGAACCAGAACCGAAGAATGTCTAAAGCGGATGAAAAATATAACAAAGCCAGTTCAAATATTGCCTAGTTCCCCTACGTGGTCTTTGTGACAGGCAAGGTTTCGAGTTCAGAAGTGGTCGGGGCGATCTCTTCCGCTAATGAATGTATCCGCTTTCAAATCCTGGAGCTGCTGCTGTTTTGTATAACATGCGAGTTCATCCCCCTTTGAATAATAAAATGAGCGACTCAAACTTTAAGCGGCAACCCTTGCTTAAGCTTATCAAGATCTAGAACCCCTCGCTCCCCCCGCCCCCCCCCCCCCCCCCCCCCCACACACACACACACCCAACTGGCGAACGCCCAAATCATTAAGCTTCTTGAAACGAATTGTATGCTTGTGTCCTCATTGTGAAGGTGCAACGACCACGAAGAGGGAACCCGTTTCTTCTTCTTCAATACTTGTAAAAATGTGAAATATAGGTTGGAAGTAGTTCATTGTTATGAGCGCTAAAGATGTAAGTCTTCACACAATAAAGTAATCGGAAAAGTAAAGGTTACTTCATAAAGTAATGTCCAATTACTTCTGCTGTCAAGTAATCAAGTAATCTAATCGAATACTTTTTAGCCAAGAATAATAGTAATTGTAATCGATTACTTTTTTTTTGGTAACGTGTCCAAGACTGAGTAAAGGCAATAGAGAGTTTGAACTACCCTGTTCCCAATTTTATACAATCCCTATGGTGCCTAGCTTTCACTGTTACTAGAACGTACCCTTTCCTTTCTCTAAATCACAAATCGCATGACCCAAACTGGAAACCAAAAGAGTGGCTTTTATCGTGACCCTAATGTACAACGAACGACCTGTTGCCCTGAATCAACCTTGAAGAAAAAGCGGCAAGACCCCTTTGACAACGGTCCGAGATTTGAAAGATAATTCTGGTGGAATTTTCCCAGGACCATTGGCTCAGTGCTGATCAAACTGTAAAACAAAAACAAAAAAGTCTTACTTTTTTCTTTTTTTGCCGGGAGAGGAGGGGGGGGGGAGTGGCATTGACAAATAAATATTCGGAGTTTATCGGATAAATCCGAATTGACCAAAATTTCACCGGTTGGTGTTTTTCGGATTTATCCGAAAACACGGAGCCCTAGTTATAGACGAGTGTGATTAGCACTGTACCTACCCCCTTCCCCCCCCCCCCCCACTCCCTTGCGATCCCAAAGTTTTGTCCGTCCGTCTGTGCGTTTCCCGCTAAGATTAGCAGCGAAGTTCATTCCACGTGACCAGAACGCCACTTCAGCTTCCCCGTTAAATTTAGCGGGAAAATCGATGTCACGTGACCTGACGTTACGAGACTTCTACATCAATTCAGTTTCCTCCTGAGATATACAAAAGCGCCAAAAACGACAGGGACAAAGAAGAGCGGAAACAACACAAGGCACATTTCCTCGTTAAAGGGCAACTCCGCTCAGTTCCGAAGATTCCGGGATAATTAGTGATTTCGCTTTGAAAAGCCTTAGGTAAAAGACACTACGCTCGTTTGCTTCGCGAAAAATAGGATATATATTTTTGAATCTAATTTTAAATACGAGCGGAAATCGAAACCGAAACTTCGACTCCGTCCGGCAACATTGGCCTCGGGCGGCCAAGAACATGGTCATCACGTGGTACGAGATGTCACGTGATCCTCTACTCAACGACGGGCGGGATCGGGGCGGGCGTGTGCCAGGCGCAAGTGTCGTCTGCACCACACTCTTCGCCACGTTTTGGAGTCTATGACATTCGACGATGTCAGCACAGCTGCGGCATAAGTCTGCGCACGTGGTGTCCGTATGTGGACGAAACTCCGGGAGACAATAATGACAAACGGTGAGACGACGACGGCGGTTGTGACGCGGAAGACGGCGGTAACGGCGGGACCACGGCGGGCGGCCGGACGGCTCCCAAGAAGCGCGCTGCGCAGGTTACGCCAATCACATAGACACCGCTGAGCGCCGAGAGGAAACGTTGCTGCCGTCATGCGCTACGCTCACCCGGAGAAGTAAAAACAAGCAAAAGGGGGCAATGGTGATGACGTTTAGCTCAATGTTGACTGCGCCCATGCCGTAGCCTTGAGTGTGCTGTTGCTTTCGCCCGCTCGAGTCAGCCGATTTCGGCAACTTGGAGAGTTGAAAAGTTTGCTCAGCTCGAAAATTTACATCGCTTGACCTATACACCCCTTCAGTTTCCTTGCTATATTTTGCGGGGAAATTTGTCACTTAATAGGACACTGAACCTAGGAAAAATAATATTTTTCTTCCTGGTTAGGACAGGCATAACTTAAAAAAAATGTTCGCCGAAAAAAATTTGCATGCCCAAAATTTATGTAACAGTAGAAGGTTTTTCGTAGACCATTTTGCCACCTACGCTACGATCTCCGGAACAAAAACGCCACTACTGCGCATGCGCGGTGCAAGTCTTGCCAGCAGAGTCCCGGATATCGCAGCGGGTTGCGGAGAACGTTGCGGGACAGCGGAAACGATCTACGAAAACTCCCGTCATGAGAATCTTTCGATTTGCGGGCGAAACCGAAATTCGACCACTGTTGGATGATGATGATGATAGCATTTGTACCCAATTAGTGCGCGATCTGAGGTCCAGCGAACTCACAGGGAACTCACTCTTCAGTTGAGACAACTGTGGGAACTACGTGCCCGCCGGACCGATGAGCCGCCTCCTCTTGTCACCTGACGCTGCTCTCCGCGCGTGGATGTGACCAGGAGCGTGATGACGTGGCGAAAGAGAGCGAGTATGACTGGCTCTACGAGGACGTAGCTTCCACTCCGAGTATCAGCTTAGGGGCAGAACGGAGTATCTACCTACACACTGCTTACAAACAAGACCGCGTTTGCCCACACCGTGTGTGGGCACTGCGCAGGCGCAGAAACCAGATTCGCGCGAGGCGAAGCATCTGCGCATGCCGAGTACCGACAGCAGCGCCACCGCAGTGGTGTGACGTCAGAGAGTTGAGTTGGTCTATACATGTTTGCAAGAAAGGCGCTCCTGTGCGCTGCCATTTTGAGCGATGCTGGCGCCGCGTAACGTTTCCGCCATGCAGGCGCGCCAGGGGCACGTCAATGCGCGTGACGATGACAAGATGGCGGCGTCTGATGTATCGCCGACGGCCGGCGTCAGCGACGCCCTTACTGTTTCGGAACACAGGACGAGGGTATCCGCACAGAATCGTAGCATCATATATTGCAGGGTAGGGAATGTTTAAGAGTTGGATCTGATTTTATAACGATTGCAGGCTCTGCTCAGCACGTCGTGGAAACCAGGAGCTTCCGCGAGACCGGCCATCGTTGATGCAATGGCCATGCGGCTTCTGGCGCATTCTGAGCAGTGCTTTGAGACTTCAGATCTTCTTGTCATTTTTCGATTTGTTACTGGTTTAGCTGTTTTATTTGATTGTTCGTGCTCTTTCGCGGTCAATACCAACATCTGCATGTTTTCTAAAAAAGTTCTTGCAATTAGTGTGTTTGCATCAGCGAGACGCTTGCAACGCTGCACGAAAAGCAGAACGCCCTGGCTGGAGAGTAGGTCCGCCTCATCGGCGCGCGGTTCGAGGTTAAGCTAGGATCCCACTTGCAAAGGTGTACAGTTGGTACAACGCTATCATCATCAGTCCACAGGGATTAATTTCCGTTTCGCCCGCAAATAAAGATATTCGTACTGTAATATAAACATTTGACAAAGAGTTTTTTTTTTTGTCGGACATGCATTTTGGGACCTGCCTGTCCTAACGAGGTAGATTTATTTTTTCCTATGTCTCAGTATTTATTTAACTTGCTGTCACGACTACAAGTCCTATGCACAATTCAGTTTCCCGCCAAATTAGCCGCGGAAATTGATGTCACGTGACTTAAACCCCGATTTAGTATTTCCGCCAAATTTAGCGGGAAAATTGACGTCACATGACTTATACTATACACGTTTTTCTACAAGGGCGCAGCCATCTTGAATGTCGTCACTTCTGGCATGCGTTAATACATCGTTCTGATCTTTCCACGCCGGTGAAGGGGCTTCACGAAAAATGCGTGATTATCTTACATTCTTTTGCCTCACCGATATTTTTTTTCGCATAGAGTATTCCAGGTTGACATGTTATATTATTTTTTCATCCCGCATACCAGATACGGAACCCACGTGACTGAGAACGAAAAGAAACACAAAACATCTATACCCGACTCGTTATCGCCTTCCAAACAAATTAAAGAGATCGCTTAAATACTGAATTTCATGCAGTGTTTAAGGACTATTTTAGACTTCAGAAATATGTAAAAAGAAACGCAGAAGTTGTATAATGAACTTTATCGTATATTCCTAATAAAGTATGAATTAAAACCGGTTCACAATTACTCTGCCATGCCGAAATATTTAAAGGTCAGCGCTACATCAGCGCAAGTTTTAGTTGCTGACTCAGCACTGAATTAGTGCTTTACTGTGTCTTTCAACATCAAAAGTCTGGGTCACATGCAGCAGAGCACTGATACTGCGCTGAAATAGGACAAACCAGTGTCTATAGACCTTTTTCGCATGGGCCGCCAGCGCGCAAATCACGCAGCTTCGACCCGGTACATTTTTTTAGTGACCTCTAACGCAGAGTATGCAACCGGCAAGGGTATGGGCAAAGAGGCTTAGAGACGGTTGTTTGTTTTTAATTGCCCTGTTAAAGTTTTTTATATTAAATCTACGGTTTGCCTGGCTATCACTTTGTCTTCGTTAGGTGCCGAAATAACTTAAACAAGCATATGATCAATCGCGGAAAGCGTGCGATGGGCACTAGAGGATTCAGCGCGAATCTGGCAGCAATGTTTTTGAACTTTACATGTTCCCCGAGGATCTTTATTCATGACGTCAGTCGATTGCGATCGTCAGTCTCAAAAGCTTTGTACCAGACTCCTCGTCGCGTTTGTGCTCACAACTTTGAGGATAAACCGGTGCTCATGCACCTAATAAGTTATCACTGCAAGGTATACGCCAGGCTCGTAGCCAGGATTTTGTTTTCGGGGGGGGGGGGGGCGCCCATGGCAAAATGCCCTATGAGGGGGAGGAGGAGAGGAGGTCCGGCAAAATGGAAGAATTCGGGGGGGGGGGCCCGGGTCCCATGGGCCTCCCCCTGGCTACGTGCCTGGTATACGCTATTATTTCCTGGCATGTGAAGAGGTATGAAAACGTCCACGTGCCACCACTCAAGATGTAGCTACCAAATTCCAAGAGCTTATCTGCATAGATTACATTAAACTTCTCGTTATTTCTTCGTTGTGGAAACTCAATCTGAACACCCCGCCGTCTTCGTTCTCGTTCTTTCCAAGAGGCAAGGCGATGGCCTGTCATTAGCCAGCTCGGTTCGACTCGCCAACTGCCAGCCAAGCATTAGTAGCCCACCATAGCCAAGTCTAGCCAAGTTCCTCCCATACCCACACCGTTCCCTAGCCAGATAGGCTGTGCTGCCACAACAGCCTGTATTTCAAGTTTTGAGCCCTCAGACGGCGTCATCGGCGCCTCGATTCTCAAGATGGCGGCACCCTTAACATGAGGTCTATACACAAACACGTCGTGTGCAAACAATCCTGGTTTCTGCGCGTGCGCAGAAAGGAAGCCTCTGCGCATGCGCAGTACTGACAGCAGCGCCACGGGAGCGGCGTGACGTCAGAGAGTGTAATTTGTGCATGTGTGAACAGGTATTAATACTCCGTATTTTACGCACCTTCAAACACAGGGCAAACTAAGCGCCGGCTGGTCTGAAAACTGCTGCACGGCTTTCTAATGCTCGACAAACAAGTCTATATATACTTTTTTAATCATGAATTTGAAAGACAATCAGGCGCAAAGCAAACCGCTCTCAATCGTCCTACGGTCACAAAGCCGCATACACAGGCTCATTTGTGTTCGTTTTCATGCCTGCATGCACAAATCGTAATAGTGAAAATCCAAAAAGTAAGTTCGTTAAGCTTATCAGGGAGAACCAATTTACGAATGAAAAGTTACAAACGTGAAACATTGACGATGGCCTAAAAAAAGCACAAGCGATCCTCCTCAATTAAAATTGCGAATGGATAGCCACACGGTTTTGGTGATCCGCTGCGGGCGAACCTAAATATTTGATTAAATGGCTGTGTTGTGTACACCGAGTGCGGATTGCAGAACGGGAACTACGCTGATACCAAGGTTGGTAAAACAGTTCAAATAGAATCGTTCTTGCTTACCTTCCATGAACAGCATTAATGTGCAAGCGACCGCCAGAAGAAGCATATTGCCACAAAATGAAGAACCTTTAAATAAAATTAAAAACAAAATTAGAAATGTTTTTAGTGACTAGATTTGCGCATACGAAATCTTATTTAGGCTGCTTTCTTTATGATGTTTTGGTACCAACAGCCATTCTTTTTATGCCACTATTTATGAAACACCAACGTCTTCGTCACCAGTTTTGGTCAGAGAGGAAGAGGAAAAAACGATAATGACTTAGGCAAAGATTTTGGCAGAATGTCCTGTTATGAATTCTCGTATGGCAATAACACGCGGTCAGAGGTTACAGCAGTATATCTAGAAATTGGTGAATTTTACATTTGTGTAGATTATACTTTTTATATTATTTTTCTCGTTAAGTTGCCTCGTAACAACAATTTTACCTGCGGTTAAGGTATGAGTAGATAATCTGTCATGCTCATCTGGTAGATATAATTTACTCTAATTGATTCGGCATAGATTGATCCAGGGCTTGTTTTTGTTGGTAGCTTGCTCGCGTAATTCACAGTATACGAGCACGAAGTATTCATAGGATTAAACAAACTTTATTCCAGTCGTCACCACATGTCAATGCGTCTGCGCAATAACTTTCTTTCAAGACATTTTTGCCGTGAGGTGTTCTTCAACAGAAAAAGAAAACGCTATTTCTGGTTGTACGAACTACTAAAAATTTGCGCTTGCTTTATGTTTGTCTTTTTTGTTGCTTTGTTTTGTGTTGTTTTTGCGTTATAGTTAATATATATGGTGCTTAGTGCACAGCGGATCATTTTGATTGACCAGCGAGTACAAGTTTTCTAAACGAAAAGTATTAAATGTTCCATATCGTTCTATAACGCTAACTATATCGTTCTATAACACTAACGAAAATGTGGAACATAGTCTCACCTTCTTTTCATGTATTTGTCTCTATTTCTAGAACTGGGATCTAAAAAACGTTCATGGTTTTACGACTTACCTTCCGTTGAGCTTGGTTATTGCATACAGAGACTGGCAAGATCAGACTTGCAATATTGGGTCA
Organism: Ixodes ricinus; assembly: GCA_037355805.1. Taxonomy (NCBI): domain Eukaryota; kingdom Metazoa; phylum Arthropoda; class Arachnida; order Ixodida; family Ixodidae; genus Ixodes; species Ixodes ricinus. Next base: position 79,432 of record JAZHYW010032511.1, on the reverse strand, counting down.
GGAGGTGCCACTAACTCGATATGAATTTCCCGGCCTACAAATGACTGAATTATTTGCACAATAGATAGAGTATAAACATCTTGATTAAGACTATTGAAAAAGGTAGGAACGCCATGGCTGCACGCATTGTGACGCAGATTGAATGCCATCTTAATGCTTTGTTCTGTCAAGCAACAAAAGGGCATCTGAGAATACCTGAATGGAAAATCTAACGTTTCCGTCAAATTGGGCTGGAGAAGGCCAGATACTAAGTGTTGTCCGTGAGCCGATGGTGGTTAGAATTATACTTTCACGTATTCAACGCGCGATATGCTTTTCAGTGCAAGCCATGACGATAGAATCCGCAATATTTTGTTTTGAATATTATTTTTCAAATGTGTTTTACAGGTATCTTCAAACTGATTCAATAACTGTTCGAAAAACATTTGTACTCTGTGCGAAAAAGTTTCCAATAAACATTATTAAAAGGATACTTTGTGTGCATTATAAATAGGGTTCTATGTTTTCGGGGGTTATTTTTCTTCAAATTCGGGGTGTTTTTTCGGGCTTTATTTTGTTTTCTTTCGGAATCGGTATTTTTAGGTGTTTATTTTTAGTGCAGGGCAGAAAATCGGGGTTTATCGGAACTAGTGTTATAAAACGACTGCATGCAACGTACTTACAAATTTGTGACCAGGGTCATTGGTACGTCATCCTGGTACCAAGAACAGAAGGAGACGGGGAAAAGTGCGTGCTTCTCAAAGAAAGAAGCAACATCAAGTACAGTTTCTCAATCAGCCGGCAAGCGATATTGATCACTCCAGCATCAAGGACAGTTAGCACGGGATGTGTTCAGGTTCACAAGATAAAAATGCTGCCGATAAAAACTTTCTTGCAAAACCAGATTTTCCAATTCAAAGGCAGCTCAATTGGTTTTTTTTTTATCAGTTTTCCACGATCGGGGTTTATCAGTATTTACCGAAAACACGGAAACCTAAATATGAAGTAGGCATTTACTACGCCTCATTTTAAATACACGTCACGAGTATTTGCCATCCAGTACGACAATGTCAGATCAAAACCAGACTCAAAAATGCCAAATCTAGTGCAGGTCTGAAATTGGGTTTGATCGAATGCCAGGTCTTATCTTCCCCGAATATTTTTGTTTATTTTGTTTCGCAAGCTGGGCGTTTTTTACAGCGGAGCTGTTAAGGGCTAGTTTCCCCAGGATCGTGTCCCCAGCCAAGAAATGAAGACACCGAACTCTGGACACCTACCGCCATCTATGAGCGACGGCGGCAAGCCACGTATCTGGTTGCCGCCGTCGCTCATAGATGGCGGCAGCCTTTCCACTCTGGCTTGCCGACTTGCGGCCGGCCATTACTTTCCATTGTACAGCTCCGCTGGTCTTCCTTCTTCACCAGAGTGGAAAGGCTGAAAGTTATTTATTATTATTATTATTATTGTGCGACATTTTGGATTGATTCCCTATTCAGTCATTTTGAGTCTGGTTAATCTCCTTCCAGAGCACCTGATAGATGCTCTAGAAGATGGTTCAATTAATATTCGAAATGATCTGTACTGTGCGCTAAATGGTGTCAACTTTCTAGTAAAAGTAATTAAAAGGGTACTTTGTGCACATTGTAATTAGGATTAAATGTTTTAAGATGGTACATTTTTCATGAAAATCGAAACTGTGTTTTCAGGTTTTTTTTTAATCGGTGGTTTTTTATGTTTTTTTTAGTGCGGGGTAGGAAATTTGGATATATCGGAACTAGTGTTATAAAACGACTGCATGTAGCATGTGTGCAAATTTGGGACCAGGGTCATTACGTACGTCGTCCTGGTATCGTGAACAGAAGGAGACGGGGAAAAGTGCGTGCTTCTTAAAGAAAGAAGCAACATCAAGTACATGCAGTTTCTCAATCAGCCGGCAAGCAATGTTGATCACTCTAGCATCGAGGACAGTTACCACGGGATGTGTTCAGGTTCACAAGATACAAATGCTAACGATAAAATATTTTCTTTCAAAACCGGATTTTCCTTTTCAGAGGCAGCTCCGATTCGGGTTTTTTTTTCAGTTGTCCCCGATCGGGGTTTATCGGTATTTAGTAAAAACAAAAAAACGGAAACCTAATTATGAAGAAGGCATTTAGTATGTCTCACTTTGAATATACTTCACAACTATATGGCACCCAGTACGAAATATGAGGTCAAAATCAGATTGAAAATATGCCAAATCCAGTCCGCGTCTGAAATCGCGTGTGATCGAATGCCAGGTCTTACCTTCACCGAATATTTCTGTTCATTTTGTTTCGCAAACTAACCTTTTTTTTGGCATGTTTAATTTTGGATTGATTGCCGATTGGGGCATTTTCAGTCAGGCCTAATCTTCTTCCAGGGCATCTGATAGAATCCCGTTCTTCGGCTCTAGCAATGGGTTATAGCGGTAATCCATAGTCCCAATGGAATCAGAATTGCATAAGGGAAACCCGGAGTACGTGATGTTAATGTATAGAGCGCGCTGACGCAGTAAACCGGATCTAATGACCACTCGGCACTGCACTCTATAGTATCAAACACAAGCTCGACACATTTCTTACGGCCCGCATTTTATTGCCACAGACAACGGTATACACAATTCGAGTTTGCACGCAGTAGGTTAAAGAAGCTACTAACTACTATTTTGAGCGCAAAATGAGAGGAAAATACTGACACGAACGAGCAAGCCCAAGTTTACTAGATCGTTATTGCATCACACATAGCCCATATGTGAAAGCGATTGCATTATAATCAAGCGGAAGTTTCGTTTAGAATACAAATCAAAGTAGAAAATACAATCAAACTGTAGTGCTGTGGAACGAATCCTAGGCTAAGAGTCTTGAAAAGTTCGACGAATTGCGAATCTCATCAGGAGTCAAAATATTGTGCCGAAGCTTTTATTTGTTGTTCCTAGGCGGAGCCACCATACGAGGTTTGCCTATCTTGCCTGTTGTTGGCGAGCACCGAGTGGCGACTGCCCCGACTTCGATGCTCTGCGTCGCGGCGTGCTTCGAGATCTGTTTCGCTTCGCGACACTTTGCGACCTTTTTTACCTTTTCGGTGAAGATCCAACGATCAAGCATGGAGCACGCTGACATCCACGCAGTCATTATGATCCCATTAAGGGAACCAGGAAGCAGACTCTCAAGATGATGAATAGTTACTCTACAGAGTTGTCTTGGGTGACTGAAGTGATGTGTGATCATTTTACCTCGGTCCTTAGGGGAGATATCTGCAATGCCTGTACTGTTTATTCTTGTGCGTTTTTCTTATCATTCCTCAAGAAAGCTGCCTTCAGAAAGTGAAGATCTCATAACCTAATTGCACGTTTTACCTGTAATGGGAATAAATCATTTTAAAAATTTTTCTAGGATTACAAAAATATTTTACGAAGTTTATAAATGCCTATAAATAATTTTCTCTTTGAAGTTTCACGCACACAAGAATGCGAACCCTGTAACAGCTCTTAAAATACTGCCTACATGCATGCAAACAAATGTGGCCATGAAAGAAGAAATATCCTAGGTTAAAAGCCTGGCAATTCGACCGAACTAACTGGCCCGAGTGTTGCCACTATGTTGAAAAATTAAAAGGAAGAAAATGTTGAAAACTTGCAACTAAGATGCCCGGTTCTTCGGCAGGAACTTCGAGGTTGCCTTGTGGCTGACTGTTCTGCGCCCAGCTCTCAAGATGGCAAATAAGAGAAGGTCTTTATTAGCTATACGGTAAAGTGAGGTAATTTTTAAGTTATTATTTAAACAGTATAATCATTCTCGATGACAATCAGAAGCATTCTGAAGGGTTTACCGTGCAAGCCTGTGTCCTAAAAGAAATAAATACGTCAGAAATATTAAAGCAGGCATTTTTTTACTTTTTCCTGACTTTCTCCAGCACAAGACTCCGATTAAACAATATATATATATATATATATATATATATATATATATATATATATATATATATATATATATATATATATATATATATATATATATATATATATATATATATATACTGTTACAAAAATGTGCGGCCGGCAGCAAATGACAATGACGCGTCCACTCAATGATATAGAAAGGAAGTTATGGAAACCGGGCAGTGCGCCGTGGCACGTCATGGTCAGCCACGCCGCTGCCCTAGTGTCGCCGTCTTCTTCGTCACATTACCCTCCCCCCCCTTTAAAGAGGACGACCCGACCGATGAATGAAGGAAACACGAGAGTAAACTGAAAACACACCCATACACACACAGAAGACAAGACCGAAGACACGTATGACTGCTGCCGGCCGCGTAGAATGAAGATGTTCTTGAGCCTGCAGCCTCTCTCCACAGCATTGCCGATCTCGGTGCCAGCCACAGCCCCACAACGTCACGATCCGGGCTGGGGAATTCATTTGACCGCTATCAACACAGACGGGGCTTGGGACAGGGCAGGGGACCATAAACTTGCGTCTGTATCTCGATTTCGTCCATAGTTCATCTTGTTCACGGCGCTCTTCATAAAAATCGTCGTAGCTCACATTCGCTGAACCTCTGTCTCACTCACTTCGGCATTTCAGGCAGTTCACGGGGCGGGGGCTGTGCGGCGGGGCTATGGTGCTGGAGCTCAATCAGCTGCGGCGGAGGACTGCTGCAACCAAGGTCCGGAGCGATGACGACGAAGAACGAAAGATGACGTACCCCGCACCTCCACCAAATGTTACGAAGATGTGCGGCCGGCAGCAAATGACAATGACGCGTTCACTCAATGAGAAAAAAATGATTTTATGGAAGCCAGGCCGTGCGCCGTGGTACGTCATGGTCAGCCGCGCCGCTGCCCCAGTGTCGCCGTCTTCTTCGTCACAAGATATATCTCTCTATATATAAGTCAAAGTTGCGTACTTTCGGAGTTACTAATTCGAAGTTTATTACGACGTTTCGAGCGGGGACCACCTGATGAAGAGCGGTCCCCGCTCGAAACGTCGTAATAAAAACAAACGCCAGAAACTTCGTATTAGTAACTGCGACAGTACGCAACTTTGACTTATTAACTTTTCCCGGTCCATTGTTTCACACACACACACACACACACACACGCACACACACACACACACACACACACACACACACACACACACACACACACACACACACACACACACACACACACACACACACACACACACACACACACACACACACACACACACACACACACACACACACACACACACACACACACACACACACACACACCCCCCCCCACACACACAAAAATATATATATATATATATATATATATATATATATATATATATATATATATATATATATATATCGCAATTAAAGCATCACTCGAATAATCTGAAAGTTAATTTGTGACCTGACCAGACCCGATATGCGTTGGGTGACGGCGGACGGTGATCGGAAAGTCTCGTGAAAGTCGCTAGCCCTCATCAGTAAAAGAGTGTCGCTGCGGCCGATGCCGTTTGTGTTGTGGTGGCGGTTGGTCGTTGGAGTTGCAAAGTCTATTATGTTTGAATAGAAGATTATTTTGCCAGAAATTTCGAATATTATCTCTTTGACATCCGCGGCACCTCGCTGAGAAAATTGAAGCGGGTGAACCCACACTACCGAGAAAAGCATCTAATCACACGTACGCTACTGCGTTGCTCGGTTACACCCGTTTGTTCCACATGCGGCAGATATATTATAGTATTTTGTTTCACTTGTTTCAGTTGTCCTGCAAACGAACATTTTCCGGATGGTAACACAGAACCAAAGAATGTACGCGCTTGGTATATTTCTAGACCTCAAGAAGCTTTTGATTGCGTTCAGCATGACATACTTTTACAGAAACTTCGGTTTTCCACAATACGCGGTATTGCCTTATCACTGTTTAAAAGTTACCTCACTACGAGAACGCAATATACAGTAGTAAATGGAGTAAAGTCTGACGTTCAGTACATAAAGTATGGGGTTCCTCAGGCGTCCATTCTTGGTCCTATGTTATGTTTGTTATATATTAACGACACTGTAAACATACATGGCAGTTCAAATATAGTCCTATATGCAGATGACACAAATATTTTCTTTTCTGGCTTGGACATCTACGACCTCTTTGGAAAGGCAAAACAGTGATTGCGGGATTAGACTTATGGCTTAGATCTAATAAACTTTATTTAAACATAGAAAAAACAAAGTACTTACTGTTTAGACCAAAAAGAAGGATACCACCTTCCAATTTGCAATTAGAATTCCAGGACTCTTATATTCAACCATCTTCAACCATTCGATTCTTGGGGGTTTTATTCCATGAAAACCTATCATGGACGCCACATACTGATTCTTTAAGAACAAGTCTTTGTCGAGCTGTTGGTGTTTTAAATAGATTAAGATATTATCTTCCAACAAAAGTGAAACGGCAAATTTATTTCGCCCTTGTGCAATCCCGCATAAGCTACTGCCTTTTAGTGTGGTCAACTACATCCCAAACAAATCTAGACAATATTGTATTCATACAAAAGCGAGCATTGCGAGCAATTGGTAACATACAACTTCTTAAAAGTGCCACACCAAATTTTAGGACATACCAAATACTCAACGTAAGAGATCTACATAAATACAAACTATCACTTGAAATTTGGCGGCAATTTCAGCTCGATAAATTGTCGTTCCATGATAAGTATCACGCGAAAGATAGCCCGTATAATTTAAGGCGACATTTATTAATAAACATCGCGTTCGCGAACGAATTATGGAGACCAGAGGTTGAGTTTTCTGATACCAGGCTATTTAAACCAGCACCTGTATATTTTAGCTACATTGGATTGCGTACGATCACTCTATCAATATAAAAATATCGTAAAAGAACATTTACTCGCAGGGGAATAAAACCGGATGTGTTTTAAGCAAAATGCTTAGGATGATAACTAGCAAATGCCTTTTCACGTTATGTTGTTTTCTGGTGTATTTGTTTTGTTTTTATAGATTTTTAGTTTGGAGTGAAATTGTATCACTCATCATTTGTTTCATGCTTTTGCTACCGTTGCTGCCAAAGGGTGGCATGGCCCCGTCGGGCATTTAAGCCTTTTACCATGTCCCCTGAGACATCTCTGTACTGTTATGTCTTAAATAAAGGTATAAACAAACAAACAAAGAAACAACTAGAAGAGGCACTTTCTCCTCATCCCAACGTAGTAGAATTGTTTCGACTCCGAAAAACGCATCCACACAATGGCACAGTAAAGGAAACATTCGCTGCAGCGAAACTCAATAACACGGTAATTTCCAATACAGCACTAACTTCTCTTCATGCTAAATATTTATACTACTGTAAAAGCTAAAAGTTGCAAAAGCAAAAATGCATAGAACCTGGGATTTCACAGCCCACAGTTCCCGTATTATGTTATCCGGGTTGGAATTCATGGTTTTGTTGAATTCCCACGCTGGTGAACTAATACATCTAGTTTAAAAGAAACAGATAAATAACATAAATACTGCAGTTCACCCGGAGACAGGCATCCGTCGTGGTGATCCATGCTTCCCAACGTCAGCCTAGAGCAGACGACGCATCCACACGAGCGATTATTTGAATTTAGGCTGTACGCTGGTAAGCCGATTCGATCTTCACTGAAGCACCAAACGGTACCGCACCATTTTCCGCTAAAATTGTTTTCCCACCGAAATTGTGCGACAAAATAAACGCAAGAATCTACACCGTCTCGCGCGCGAACGTGGCGAGCCTATGGGGCGACCATGCTTCTATCCCCGCTTTGATGATGATGATAGCGCGACAGTAGCGCCACCTCTAGGTCCATCTCGAGGCCCATAGGTTTCCAATGCTGAAATGTCACGTTCCTTGTTGCTGAAATGATAAGAAAAAAAAACGCTCACTTTCATCTGTTGGATGTGAAAAAATACGGATTCATATTCACGAATTTAAAACCTTAACGCGCGTTCTGAAACGGAACATGGGAATATCAACTTGTCAAAAGAAAAGTAGTTTCCGAAAACCGAATGGTGTGTTGTAACATTGACTAGACTCGAAATGATTTACCTGGATAACGACAGACATTTCAGAACGATGGGCAGCAAATGTTTCGCTAAGGAACGTACTTATAATTTCTGGGCTAGTCTCTGGGATATACAACGGTTGCTCGCATACGAGGCTTTGCAGAAGATTACTTTCGAGCTTTTCCTACAAGCTTAATGTTTCTGCAGCGTACTGTTTTAAGACCCTTAAAAAAAACAAAGCTAGAAGAATGAAGTCGATCAGACAGATTAAAGTAACAACGATATAGTTCAGTAAAATAAAACAAAGCTATATCTATTTGGGGAGTTACCAGATGAATATTCTAAAGGCACTGACATCTTCAGAAAAGCAGGGCGTGACATACATGTTCACAATTCTTACTGCATGATTCGTTCGTCGTCGTACTTATGTCGAAAAATGTCGGAGATATATTAGGATGTAAATAATATTGAAAAAAAAAGCATCCCTGTACTATTTTGACATGACACAGATTAGAGAACTGTGGGGTTCTCCTCTGTCTATTATATTTGTTTATATACAGAACAAAGGCATAATTAGGCGCTTGCCAATGATTTGAAATTTGTTTTAGTGCGGAAAACGAAAATCGCTTGGATTTGTTATTTCAGACTGGTAAAATATCTTGCATCAAAAGGGTATTACACACGTGGGCGAAAGCGTGAAACAGTACAGCCTCGGTAGAAGGTGTCGCTTTAGTTACGAGTGCTATGCCACTTGAACGATGAAAAGGCAGCATTTAAACCAGCAGAATGAAAACCGCTCGTAAAACTCCAAGTTTAAGAGAACAGTGACACAGACAGTGCTTGTTTTTAGCTTTCGTTTTATTAAAGGTAAAAATATGTACCTACAAAAACATCGGATAAAACGCAAAGCAAGATAAGTGCAAACGACCCCACTCCCAAGGAACCGGAACCGAAACTGCAACGAGTCTTTTTAGAAAGAGCAGGCGCAAGTCGTAGCCAATCCACGTTCGTATTTCAAAGATGTCGGCTCACAGTTGCGCGACGGAACTGCGACCGGGAGACTTACACGTGTGGGTTCAAGTACAGATGAGATTATTTCGGCAGCATGCTTCTAGAACAAACTTTGCGTGTCCGGGAATCCGAGTTGGGTTGCGCTGGGGACTACGGACCTTCGGTTCGGCGTTGCCGAGCTTGTCACGTGGCCCATACGACTGTGCACGATCTCGTGCACTGACTGTGGGGTGGCGTGGGGCGCTTGCCGTCTGACCGGGTTGGTTTCCGTGCTGTCCGCCGCTGCTCACTCTTGGCCCTTCGTGTTTTAGTCTGAAAGCATTAACTGTCCCATGGATCGAGCCGGTGTCATCAGCTCTGAAGTCGCGACAAACGGCACCTAAACTCCTTTCTCCCAATGGAGCCAAGTGAAGCCGCGATCTGATGGCTAGCAGCTTTGAAGCCACGCGAAAAGCCTAGCCAAACGGCACCTAGTTTCCCCGCTCCCAATAGAGCGCAGTGGAGCCGAAATCTGGTGGATAGGTCTTGTTGGCTGGCGCGCGTCATAGCATCAAGGAACGAGGCTCCCATTGGCCGCTGCGCGTCAGTTTCAAAGACCTTCATCCTATGGCGCTGCGGGTCCGCGCCGTGAGGTGGCGGTGTTACCAGCATCTCCACTGCTGTTACCAGCACTCTCCACTTGAGTGCAAATAAATATTATCATTACCATATCAGTGACTATTATTACCGCTTACACAGTATTCGACTTGCTTAAGGCTTAAATGTGGTGGTAGCGAGTGTAATGACCGGCTGGATGGCTTCGTTTTCTCTTTCGAACCATAACCGCCATAAACTACCTTGGATTGACGATGCTGCTACTGATTTCTTTTTCGCTTTCACGCCTGCACGTCCTTTCTCGCAAAACTGTCGAAACTAGGCAATCTAGAAACATCATTGCTTCATCAATAAAAAGTTTTGAGCGGATGTTTCTTCTGTTTTTTGTGTGTGTAAGCTAAGCATTGATCATATTGTGTGTATCGCTTTCGCATTGTCGTTGTTTAACGATTTAATTAGCATTCTTAGCACCAGTTCTTCAGTTGTCTTCGCTTGACAGCAAATTCAGCGCAAAAAAAACGAGGACAAGAAAGGAGACAAACACGGCGCCGTGTTTGTGTACCTCTCTTGACCTCTTCTTTTGCACTGAATTTGCTGTCATGAATTACCAACTAGGCCAATTATTAACCCTTTCCTTCGCTTCCAGACGTATATATCGCTAGCGTATTTTTTATTTATTTTTTTTTGAACCGATGGTTTTGTGGAAGCACTGTGTTTCTTGGTTTGATGTGCGGGGCAAATGGTGTCTTGCAGTAGCTGTGGCAAACAGTACATTTCATGAAAAAGCTGTTAGAGTACAGGCGAGCTGCTGGATGTTTACCATGTCCCAACTTAACCCGAGACTCGGGTATGAAATATAAACATAAACGTAAATGTGCACGTGTTGATGTGTATAACTGGTGCGTGTTATTATTGAAGGATCATTGCCAGTGTCAAGCTTGAGTCGCACCGTGTACCTATCGTATGGGTTGCGGCCCGTGGGTGCCGCTCGGGTGGAAGTGACTTATGCGTGTGTGATGTGCTCGCAATGACTTAATTCAGCCGAACAAAACCTGGAATTTCTTTTTTTATTTCGGGAAAGAACAGAAGTTCGTTTTTTCGTTTTCTTGGGTGGAAATATAACATGAGATTTATGCCTGTACCGTTGCAGGCTGGCAAACTACCATAACCCTGGACCAGCTTCGAAGCCGTATCACAGCAAGAAGATGGTTCTGGCGATTCAGCATAACTCGCTGAAATCGACAGAATGGTATGAAAAAAAGCAACAGCGTTGGTCATTTCCTTCATCTTACATAGAAGCGTGGCGGGGATACAGCTGGTATATATGATGCCTTCTAAATTGTTTGTAGGATAATATATAGAATATGCAAATTAAAAACCTGTACACTGTAAACGACATATTTTTCACAAATCACCTACAGTTCCGAACAAGAAATTCCTCGAATGTTTGGACGTTTTTAATATTCACATATTCATTTGATTTAAAACCAAGTCAAAATGATTTATGCTGAGGGACGTCATAAACAAAAAAAGGCTTTTGTGGTCTATATGTGCTCCTGTCCCACAGTCAATAGAAAAACATTTGTGAAGGATCAATTGATAAACATGATAAAGAAAAGTGACAATGATTTTACTAAATTATATGTTGAGAGCAATACGTAGCTGAGGGAGCTATTCACCTTAGAGAGGTGGCTTGGTTAGATGAACATAAGGTGCATCCATAAAACGGCATCTTCTGAAAAATATTAATAATATTATTGATATTTATTATGCAATGCGGATGCGGTAGATAAATAATAAATAAAACGAATACAATTATTTTATTTTCACAAAATGAATATTACCGTGGATGTATGTGAACTCGTTCTGTATTTTACCCTAATAGTTTGCATTTAAGGAAGTTTTACTTGCCTTAACTTTTGGTGTTAACAAATCTTCGAAGCTTTGTTGGTGACTCCATTTCCGACAAAATTCAAGAAGCACAGTGGTGCGTATTTGGTTTGCATACTTGTTGTTGGCATCGTTATGTATTTCCACCGAAGTTGTCCCGGAAGATGACTGTCGACAATTCAATTGCTTACGCATTAGTTCATCTTAACAGGGTGTACATGGCTTGCAATGACATCACGTCGGCCACCATTGCTCTGTACCACACTCCCATGTTTGTACCTTCTCTAGCATATATAGGCAGAAGGTACGGGCACAGTAGAAATGTACTGTGCCATATGATGTCACATGAAAGGCATGTATAGACAGCCGATGTTAAAAAAATTGTATTACTATCTTTAGCTTTTTAATGGTCCTGACTGCTCCAGCTGGCGTAATCGACTACGACACAAAAGCGATAAGATGGAACACATTGCCTCCACGCGAAGCAAAACAAGGTGGGGATTTACCAGCCTGAATTCACACTTGCTTTTGAGCCAGAAATGTGTCGTGTGGCATATTATTATGTCTAGTACATTTTTCTGGTGTCTTTCTTTTCTAGAAGGCAGAGAAAAAACCTCACTTTATGCAGCATGTACACGGTTCCCAGTTTCATGGAGACTGACACGCTTTTATATGTTAAGACGAGACGGCCACTTCGGGTCATCGATACAGGGGAAGAAGCTACAACCATCATGGCTGCCAATTGGCCTTTTAACTCAAAGTACAGAAGAGTGCTATTTAATGTTTGCTGAAGATTTGAATACATTTTTTAGGTGTTACTATTTCAAGACCTATATAAGTTCATAGCAGAACGTTTTATTGCAACATACAAAACATCATTCACAACCAGAGAGCTGTACGTTCAGGAACCAAAAATTAAATGAGTTCCAAATTTATTTTGCATTTTTGTGTTCTATGCAGGTATGCAGCTACCACTTCGATCGTGTTTCTTTTACTCTCTCTTACAGCAGAGATCGATTTTTATCGTCGACGCCGTACGCATTACAATGGATACAGAAAAGCGTGGGTTTTCTGTACATTTTCTGTTGACTGTGACTAACTGCATTACGACTGCTTGTTAATGCTTATGATGAGAATAAAACGTTGGTGCAATCCACTCAAAAGTTTTGGTAAACTGTCAATCTGCATATCTTTACTAATTATACCCTGGGCATAAAGTGACTGTGAGTTTGTTATAAGTGACCTTCGTAGATTTGATCTTGCAGATACTACAATTCATCGTGTCTGGTTATACGCTGGTCTCAAGTGTTCTTAGTCTACTTGACCGATGGCGCCAGTGTTTCTGTCATCATAAGCAGTCACAGGCGGTCGTGACGCAGTCGTTCACAGTCAAACCTAAATTTATGAACCTGTACACCTTACACCCTTACACGCTTTTGTAGGGTGCAATGCTGGCTTGAGCACTCATTACATGGGTATAATGGTGTTGAGAACTCTCCTCTTTAGGGGTGTTAGGATGTGAGTTATACGCACTTCAAAGCACTTTCAAGGGTGTAAATTAATTTACAGCGTTGAAAACGTTCTGCCTTTAGGATATCCTAGAGCCATGCTGGTGGTAAAGTGATGAGTGCATCGCGCACTTCAGTAGCATCAGTTTAAGGCAATGTGATTACCACGTGATGAAACTTCATCCGTTCGGACTCTATTTGACGAAATATAAACTGCGATTCTTGCGTAAACTTCAACTGTTGCACCAATGGCCATGAATGGTTGTAGGCGAGCAACCAGGGCAGTGACTGTGAGCTCTTCACCTACTTAACGTCCCCCGTCGCCATTGCTGTTCACCTCTGTGTCCTGTTCATACGTCCTGGGTCACCAATTTATAGCATTCTGCGTTTATTCACATTATTTACAAATAAACTGGACGGCGCTATGTCTCTCAGCTTACAGTCGAAGGTACTAAGAGAATCACGAGAGCCAATGTTTCCCCTTTCGTTTCTATATCGACACACGGGCGACAGCCGCTGCGAGTTCTACCCACGCATCTTGCAATGTCCATTGAACTTAAAGACACACACGTCAATGTTTGCTCAAGGATAGCATTTACTTCAGCTTCTTCAGTGTATCAGCAATCCACTCTCTATAAGTACTAACTTTGGTGAATACCACAGAAGAATACTGCTTCAACGGATGATGGAAGGAAGCGATTCCAACCTGCAATGACTTGCCAGCAGTTGTCACAAGAGCAGGACCGCCAGAATCGCCCTAAGATTGAGAGAATAAGACAAATGCACAATTAGCGTGACGTCGCCGGCAGGGACCTAAATAAAAACCTGAAGACAAACGACCGTTTCGAAAATTGCTCAAGTTCAGAAGCCATTTTTTCAAATCCAAGTTTTTTCTAGCTTCAGTTGTTGTATACATCAAGGTATTGTAGGTCTCTTTTTTTTCTTACGTAGGAATTCGAAAGCAGTTTAGTCCCCTTGGTGCAATGTTTTCGATTGATGTCTTTGACATGCATTAAAGTTCTTGCTGCTGATTCGATGTGCGTACTTACGTTGGCCACAGACCGAAAACATTCTGACCTTCCTCAACACACTGAGAAGCATTCGATGCGTCATCATCTATGAGATCAGCATGATGTTTACGGTCACACTCGTTCTGGTGGACATTCATTTCAATGCTCCTCAACGAGCCATTCGGAGGTTACCATGTCATCATTTGCGGATATTCCTCCGGTCAGAGTGTCCGAGGTCTTCAAGCGGTCGTCCCTTATGAGCAGCGTCTTCAACACAGCTCGGGTGTCATGGCATACTTGTCATTTTATATACTCAAGACGTGGCGCAACTTCCGCCCCATTGGCTGCGCCGTCACGTGTCCTGTGACGCACGCACTAGGACACACCTTTAGTCAGCCAGAACCGTAGAGCCGCCGTGGCGTCGGTGAAGCGTGCTCGTCTCGCACCTCGAGGCCCGGATTCGATTCTCAGCCAGCCCGAAGCGTGCCAAATTTTCTTTTCAAAGCCATTATTTTTAATTTTGTTTGCAAAAACCTTTTTGAGAAATTTGACGTCAATCTGAGCATTTTGACGCGTTTTTATTCTTGGCGTTGTCGGCCATTTTTGGTAGCATCGCTCGGTCAAGCTGCCGACGACGCCGGATTTTCGTGTAAAGGGCATATAATGCTTTCGCATTAAAAACACATATGAAATATTACTGTAATATTCCGAGAGATAGCCCGCGTAGAATTGAAAGGAAATCGGATGAAAATGAGGAGCAGATACCAGAAAAAATGCTAGTTTTTGATTTTGTGACCTGCGAAACTTGTGAACGCAAGGAACCAAAAACGACAGTCCTTCTTATCAGCAATGTTCGCTTATTTCCCGCCGTAACACCATTTCTGTTGAGGTCTCCATTGGCCGATCGCTGCGCTTACTAGAAGTGGGCTATATGTCGGTGTTTTCGATAGGAAAAGCAAATCATGCTAAAATAGGGGTGGGTTATTTTTGGGGGATGGGGCATCAAGCGCGATATTCCTGTAGTTTAATTTAAGTATCGGTGCCTCGCCGACACACCAAGAAGGAGAGATGTAGAATTATCCGGGAGAGGCTCTTCTATGACGCACACCTTAGACCCCAGAGGTGTTGCTAAGATGAATCTGCGGTTACTCTTTTAATCGGCTCACGTCGGGACGTTGGCTTTAGTAGCGGTGTTTTTTATCCTGCGCGTTCTAATCGGAATGTTCGTAGGTTCACGAACGCTATTGCACTCAAAGCCAGTTGCGCCGCTCATGCATCATAACATCTGCGCACATTATCCGCGGATTATCTGCAGACACGCATGAAGCATGCTCGAAACATTCACACTAATCTATGAACATGTCTGCCGACTGTCTTCTGTATGGGTGTATTAACACTGTCACTGCGGGTACGGTAAAAAAATAGGTCGAACATTTTCCAAGTTTGCCGTGCCTATCAAATAGGATTCTCCTTCGATATACATATAGTTCTTGCCTATAGATAATGGTTTCTACGCAGTATCTACCTTTATATACTGCATTAGGCACATCAGTCAAAGGTCACAACTTTGTACACTGCACCATGAATAAATTAACTATATCTTGATACTGAAAAAAATATCTAGAAGTCAAGGAAGAAGAAGCGCCAACCCTAGTTATTGACAGCTCGACTGACAGTCAAGGCTAGGTGGCGCAAGCTACCGCCCGTTATAGAGTGTACAGCCATTAGCATCCATTCATCTATACATAAAAAACGGAGCGCGTTGCAAATCCCGAACATAACATTGTCCCTCTCCCTGCAGCCAGGCATGTTGCGGCATTCGAATCGAATATGAATGCCGAAAAACGCATCGCGAAGCAAGACGCAGGAACATAATAATATACTCCCTGCGATCCCTAAAGGAGCACTAAAGAGCTTTTCGAGATCCTCGTTCTGTCGGCCATAACTAAATCTACAAGCTCTAAGTATCCTTAAAAAATGCGGTGGCTTAACTCGGCTATGCCAGGATATACGTAGCGTGAGCTTATGCGCACAAAATGAGGCGCTATCAAGCAGCTCCGGTGCAGCGTCAGACTTGGCTACTGCGCAACGGAGGCACACGGCTGGGCTCGCGGCGGCGCCAGTGCGTCTGCCGCAGCTATGACGTCACTCCTCTGGAATGCGAAGACCGGCGAGGCGCTCGCGGTGGCGGTAGAGCCCGCGGCGGCGGCGGCTCCGGCACGCCAGCTGTGCGCCGTGTGACGTCACTGCTCCTCGCGCTTGCGCAGATTGGCGAGGCGCGCGCGGTGGCAGCGGAGCCCGCGGCGACGGCGGCACCGCCCCGCCAGCTGTGCGCCGTGTGACGTCACTGCTCCTCGCGCTTGCACAGCACGGGTAAAGGCCTGTTCACACAAACAGCGGAGCGCTAAGTTAGCGCTACGTGAGCGCTCCATGGAGCGCTCATGTGGCGCTTCTAGCGCGTGACTTCGTTCTAATATAGCGCGTGTTTAGCGCTTCAGTAGCGCCTGTTAGCGCTCCAGTAGCGTCTTGTTAGCGCTTCAGTAGCGCCGTGTTAGCGCTTCTGTAGCGCTTTCTGTACCGCGGTGTTGCGAATTAGCGCGTGCACTGCGGTTTCCGGTTCCTGGGGTTGGGAGTGCATCAGCAGCACGCATGGTGGACATGTTGAACGCTGAAATAGAAATGCGACAAAGGCTCTTACGTACACAATTAGTGCATATGTGTGTAACGGCTTAACGCCCAGAACAGCCTCCTGGGTGCGCGAAATCTTTCGCCACCGAGATACCGACGGGTACCCGGCAAGGCTGTTCCTGAGGCTGAGGGACTGAGGCACAGAGCTCTTTGAAGGCGCTTATTTTTAACTGCGTGTCTTTGAAACCAGGCTTACGCATATCGGAAAGAAAGCGATGAGGTCGTTACCCAATCAATTAATCGCTCATAGTCCATGCCTCTGAATGGCCTGCCCGACCCTTTGCTTTGAGTGGCTCCTTTACTTCGTCTTCTTTCAATGCCAAGGGAAAAACAACAACAAAGGAATCGCCATGCACGCGCTGTTCCGCAGCAGCAAGCACGGCACAAGGAGCGTGAGAGCGCTAACAAAGCGCTTCTGTAGCGCTAACAGAGCGCTTCTGAAGCGCTAACAGAGCGCTACTGAAGCGCTAACCGAGCGCTACATCACGCGCTGGAAGCGCCACATGAGCGCTCCTTGGAGCGCTCACGTAGCGCTAACTTAGCGCTCCGCTGATGTGTGAACCGGCCTTAAGGCTTATCATGAGAGCCACGCGAAACTGCTCAACCTCGGCCAGTGTAGCTAACGCTACAAAAATTACATGCCATGCGCCGTCGATTTGCATATTAAAAACAAACAAAAAATTATAAAATTTCCCGACACTAATGGTTGGCGCAGAACGACCGACGGCGCTACGGAACCTTGCTGAATCACGGTCGAACGACGGACTGCGCTTGTCAGCCACTCGCGAGCGATGGCTTCGCGCGTAAGCGAGCGGCGTCCCGCTCGTCCACGCCGGAACCCATCACTCATGAGTGGCTGACAAGCGCCGTCCGTCCTTCGACCATATTCGATCATGATGATGATGATGATGCGGCTATTTCCCTTTGAAACAGGCAGGCTCAAACCAGGCTCATGCCCAGGCCCAGGTGTGTGCGAACCTAATGCCCCATGAGGTGCATCTTCCTCCACCAATCCTTGTCTTCTTTTAGAGTTTACCACTGATCTATGCATTCCACTGGAGGTTACCTGCAACTCCAGTCATGGGGCAATCTGTTTGGCTTTGCCCGGCATCATTCATTGAAAAGCCGAGCGCTTCAGCAAGCGACAAGGGGCTCTAAGAATGTATGTCATTCTCTTGCGATTGGGATGGCAGGAGTCTTGCGCAATCTAGCGCAATATGTTCCGCCGTTTCGTCGTGGGCCCTGCACACACTGCACACACTGCACACGCTCAAAGTCACTGGTGTCAAACCGACGTCTGTAAGGTGGTGTCGGAAGAGCCCCGGCGCGTGGCTCAAACTGCTGCCCAGGCTGTTATCGTACAGTCGTACTTCCGAGGATGGTTCTTTTTGGTAGGTCAGGTACCTCCCTAACATCAACTTGGTTTGTGCGCTTAAAGCCAACATCGGGACTCCTGATTGCGACAGTCTTCGTCTCCTCTGTCGTCCGTCACGTTTCCGTTGACGCCTGAACTAGGTCCAAAATAAGCCGTACTTTTGTTCAAGTTGATAAAGACGCTTCTGCCAGTGGGTCCGTAGTCCAGTCAAGCTAACATAGGTAAGTGACCTCTTGGCCGAACGGCAGCTGTCCATAAGGCCAAGGCGTCCGTCGTACGTAATATTGCTGGTCGCCTCCCTAGCCTCAAAGAGGACCAGCCGAGATTACCCTGGACTGCCTCGGTTGGCAATCGTTCCGTGACAGCCTATAGTGCTTGGCGTCCTTCCTCTGGCTGCCTACGCTCCATAAGGGCGCGGACATCTCCGGGGTCACACGCCACTGCATTTGCAAACGTCAGCCCTGGTACCACTACTACTGTCCACAGCTCCCGCGAAGCGATGGATCTGTTGCAACAACAGAGGCCTCCTTAGCGAAGAAGGTTGGCTCCTCGTATAGTTCCTTGACAGAGGTGGGAGCGGTGATCTTGCAGGTAATCTTCCGAGTGTGACAGTGCGATGCCCAGGATACCTGTACGAACTACGGACTGAAATATTTGACCCCCCCCCCACACACACACACGCACACAAGTTAAAATTTGTCGAGTGTTGTCTCAAGGGGTCCCGAAGATAACACCGCTACTGACTTGCTCGTGTTAAATTTCAGGTCAAGCCGCCTAGCCTCCTCGGTGCATGTGTACAGAAGTTCTTGCATTTCGCGCACTAATGAAGAGGATATCTGGTCGCGAAGTTGTGCTCGCGCAAGTGTTTAGTCTAGCTTTACTTTACGTTTTTACATTCTCCGAGGGTTCGTTCGTCTCCATGGCACGGCTCGTGGATTCTACCAGAGTCGGTGGGCCCCAGATTGAGGCGAACGTGAACGTCTAGCCTTCCACCTGGTTATGGAGCTCCGCGTTGTGTTTTTTTGTTGTGAATGTCTGCTTTTGGGATCCCGACTTCGGAGGTGGCTTGCTTTGTGTATAACTTCTCTGTCTACGAATGTGCTTTGTATTGTTCATAGCTGCTCTTTTGAGCTTCGTTCGGAATGTGTTCTATCTTGTGTATGTGCTTGTTTCTGGGTTGTTCCTATTTGCTTTGGGCTCCGAGCCTTTTGATTGGTTCTAAGAAAACCTTCTGTGATTGGTTGCCAAAGTCACTCCAGAATGCTGCCAAACCCAATATAAGCAGCTTGGCAAGGCTGGACACCATGCCGTGAACATCACCCTGCCTCTGGAGACCAAACTGCACATCCAATCCTTTCGGCTGTGAAGTCTCCACCCGCTAGCTCTCAAACTTGGGACCCCTTACGGCTGAGGAGGAGGACTCGCCAACCTTCGCGCGGATTCTTGTTTGTCGAGTTTGGCTGTGGACGCGGGGCACCCGCTGGAGGTGCGATTGGGGAGGACGACAGGGGAATTCGCCAGAGATAAGAGTAGCTTCTCCCCCAACATTCATTGACGAATTTCCCATATCTGTTGCAAAAGAGTATACCTGTCTATATTCTATAAATAAACAATTGTTTCGTTAATAAATAAAAAGGGCTAATCTAAGGACACTGGTCTGAACATGCGCTTCTTTGACAACCTAACCGTACACAACAAGAAACTCTTGTGGATGACAAAAGTAAAAGCTCAAGAAAAAGCTACCAGTTTGTTTGACAGAAAAAGGAAAACATCTTCGTACGCAAGGCAGAAGGCAAACGCGGTATCAAAATCGGATCTGTAGTTTATTTCGGCAAGATAGTCTGAAAATGGCTGATACAACTCCTGTTTCATTGTATTATAGTCCGACTACTTTCGGCCAACTTATCCAGCAAGATCCGCTGTACCTACAGCAACATTTCTTGATTTTCCACTTGAATGCTACGAGCATTGCTAATAAACATGACGAAATCACTATCCTTTTGGACACTCTTAATTATAGCTTCGACGTTCTGGCTTTTACAGAAACTTGGCAAACTAGTACCTGTGACGAAGTTAATTTTCAGGGATACAAGAGAGAAGGGGTGTTTAGAACAAACAAAAGAGGAGGAGGCGTTTCCCGGTACTTCCGTGATCGCGCTAGCTATCGTGTTGTGCCCGAGTATTCGGGTGTTACCAGTCACTACGAAACGATCGTTGCAATATGCGACGGTTCCGTAGTCGCTGCGCTGGATCGTCCGCTTTCAGGAACAGTATGTGAATTTATTGATTACCTCACTGAACTTTTAGACTATATTACTGCCTCAAATTTACCAGTCACACTAATAGGCGACTTTAATTTTAATGTACTTGGCTCGGATCCTTCTTGCAGACAGTTTCTTGATATTATTGAATCTTTCGGGTGAAGTAATGTTATCACCGCCCCAACAAAAATAACCCTTGATAGCGCAACTGTAATTGATCTGTGTATTACAAGTTATTTACCAAGTCAGGTAATCCCTGAATTACTTTCCAGTCCTATAAGCGATCACCTACCGATCTTCTGTATTCTTTCATCTTCGGGAAGAACAAGAGCCTCATCCTATTCTTCACCTGTGATAGCCTCAAGATGCATCAATAGTGACAATATAAACACCTTTTATGCCATGATATCGAGTATTAATTGGGATGATGTATGCAGCGAACGGTATCCAAGTGTATGTATGACATATTTATAACAAAAATCAAACGATGCTACGATGAAGCGTTTCCTATCAGAAATGCGAAAAAACACAAGAAAATAAGAAAACCATGGATAAATAAGGATATGTACAAAAAGAATGAACTATCGAAATAAACTTTATGATACTTTTATCAAAACGAGAGATGAAGCGATATTAAGGGAATATAAAAAGACTAGAAATATGCTGAATGCAGGTATTAGAAAGCACGCAAGCAGTACAATGAGAATAGATTTCCGTCAGATTATAACGACCCACAGCAAATATGAAACAACCTAAAAGTCTTATTTCTCGGCACCACGATGCGTTGCCTAATGATCTAATAATTGATGGTGATTTGTATTCAAATATGTCCTTGGCCATCTAATTTAACATACATTTCTTAGATGCTAGTGCCTCATCATGTACATTGAGTAGTAATTCTCATCTATACCTGCCACCAGTTCACAATGCGAACTCAGTGTTCTTTTGCCCTACGACAGAAACAGAGATAATACAGATTATTTTGAACTTAAAAAATAACATAGCAGCTAGTGTAGACCATATCAAGGCGGTACCGATAAAAGCAGTTTCTCATCTTATCCGTCTTTCACTGGACGCATTTGTAACCCCTGCTCTATCAACTGGTACATTTCCACAAAAACTTAAACTTGCGAGCTGTGTGTTATACAAAAAGGTGGCCCGCGCACCAATATCAACAACTACTAGTAATTTCTAGTACTCCCTTTATTTTCTAAAATCCTGGAACAAGTGATTAATGTTAGGCTTTCTAAATATCTCGAAGAAAGGCAAATAATAGTGAAGGTACAATATGGTTTTCAGAAAAACAAATTTTCAGAAAAGGCTCTATTACATATTAAAGATAAACTGGTCAATAGTATTTAAAGTCAACTATACACCGTGGGTATTTTCTAGAACTTCCGCAAGACGTTCGACTCGATTAAACACGACATCCTTCTGCAAAAGAGTTATGCATTATGGTATAAGGGACACAGCTTGGGATTTATTTTGCAGCTATTCATCGAACAGATCCCAATACGTAAAAATACAATGGGCTCTTATCTGAACCAAGAAAAATAAATTATGGTGTACCTCAGGGGTCGATTCTCGGACCATTGCTTTTTCTACTATATGTAAATGATATAGTGAACATACCTGGCACTCACGGCATAATCCTACATGCAGGTGATATCAATGTGATTTTTACTGATAAGAATGTAAGTGTAATCGAAGATTTATTAATTATGTGGCTTCATGAACTAGCGCTCTGGCTAGACTCCAATCAAATAGAACTGAATGTCAACAAAACGAAATATATTATTTTTAAACAAGGTCATAAGCAACTTCGTATGTAATCTTAATCTAAAAATAACTTTTTAAAAACTTGGGATTGGAACGAGCGTCACTCCCTAAATTCTTGGGCGTCTGGTTTGAAGAAACACTAAGCTGGTCGCGTTATATAGATCGCGTTCGCTCAAAAATATCTCGATCTATTGGCGTCTTATACAAACTCAAAGAAATCCTTCCTCGTTGGATTAAGCGTCAGCTCTACTACATTTTAGTACAATCCCATCTTCATTATAGTTTATTGGTCTGGGGAACCACTACGAAACTAATTTGACTAGGTTACTTGGTCTACAAAAGAAAGCAGTTCTATGTATTGAGAACCTGGGTTATACTGATCATACAGTTCCATATTTTGCAAAGTATCGGCTTTTTGGACATTGAAAGCCTCTTTATCCTTAAACTTGCAATGATGTAACAGTACTGGCTACAGAGTTGAAAATACATTTAGTGAGATCTACTACTCGAAGACAACGTGCCATATAATCTGAGAAACGAAATCTACAGAAAACCAAAAATACGAGACAAATTATTTTTCCCAAGAACTTATAAAATACCCGAGCTCTTAAACAACCATCCCGATATCATTGAATTAATAAAAATTTCTACTTCACTTTTCAGCTTCAAGAAAAATATTAAAACGTTATCTCCTGCCATTTTATGAATAGTTTTAACTTCGTTTAATCATTTTCTGACTATTTATGGGGCGGGTTATCAGTTTGTTTGTGTTTTCTGTATTTATCCTTGTTAACCGATACTTCGCTTTGTAAGCAACAAATTCTAGCAATTTATTACTGTCAATTTATTATTTGCTTTTATGAAGTGCCTTATCATAAATAATATTATTTATACATGTGTGTAATTTTATTATTACTTGTTTTGTATTTCTTTGTATAGGATTATTGTTTTGTGGACACAATATTGACTCCATTTTTTTCTTTGTGCTTATTGCTGTATGTTGCTGAGCTATGTAAGTACAGGGTGGTGGTGCCTCATCAGGTAAAATTTGTTTGCCTTTTGCCCCTCCACCCGCGACTCACGGAGTCCAAATAAAGATTATTATTATTATTATTATTAGTATATTCATCAACGAAGAAAAATAAAATATTTTTCTCCGCGACAATATCATCTGCGTAGTCAATCCCGGGAATACCCAGCTGACGCTGACCTCATGCTCTCGGTGGGCTAGCGAAAAGCCTAAGCCCGATCGAATCAGGATGCTTCTCTGGGGTGGTTACATAGAGCATACAAGAGGGGAGATAATGGGCATCCGTAGCGTAAACCCTTGTTACCAGTACATCCTCACAGCTGGGTTCACCGAACTGTGTGCTAACAGTGTTGCCCTGATATAAGCGACGGATTATATCTATCCACTCCAGCTGCATGTTACGCGGTTCTAGTTCGCAAACGAGCTAGTGCGTGAGGAACGCTATCGTAGGCTTCCACAGTATCCAGAAAATAACATATTAGACTCCTCTCCTCTTTTCGAGCCATCCTCAATAGATTGTGTCAGTCTGAAGAGGCGATCCCCCAACCGGCGCCTTCGTCGAAAGCTCTCCTTGGAGTTCTCTTGCAAGCGCCTCTCATCATCCGCCCATTTGGTCATGTACTCTTTCATAATGTTGCCAAAGAGTCCTATACACTGTGTTTGCCGCGGCAAGGGGTCTATAGTGTCGAAGGTACTGGCGGTTACATTCCTTTTCGAGGATTAAACCGACGCTGCCGTACCTCAGTCCTGACGTATTCTCTCCAAGATGCAATATTATTGAAGCTTATCGAGTTGATCCCGGGAATATCTGCAACGCCTCGAGCACACTAGCCGGAATCTCGCTCCAATCCTGGGCGGTGTTGCCTCTAATATGCACCAGTGTACGCGTACAACTCACACTTTCCCAATACTCACGCTAATAATGGCATCTGATCTATATCCCACGTCTTGCTCGGGGCCGTTATCCTGTAGTGTTGCCGCTCCCGGAGGCGGAACACCTCTATGAGATGATATGTGAGGCACCGCCTCAGCTTCTCCTGAGCGATCCTGTGCTCTAAAATTACTGAACTAAAATCCTGAATATCTGGTCTTCCCTCTATATCTTTGTCTTCCAACACTTCAGGGTGCTCTAACCTTGTACTTGATACCTTCGTCAGCTCGTTTCGTCTTCCACAATCACGGTTCCAGCGAGTTATTGAGGATGGCACTCAAACCAGCGTTCACGACGTTTAACTGCTCCTGGGTCATCAATAGCGGCACTTAATGAGTAGCTGAGGAGCTTGATCTTCTAAAGGACTAGTAGCCATGCCCTGTATGACCTTCCTCCATTCCGTCAGTTCTTTCAATTGTAACTCCAGCATTGTCACCTTCTGCTGCATTTGATGTGGTGAGCTTCGATCCGTCTCCGCTCGCTGAACTCGTTCGGCAAGACCATTCAGTCGCCCTTCTAGCGTTTCTATCTCCTGCTCGTGCATCTCGATGCATTTCAGCAAGCGAATGACAGTCCTTTCATGTGACTTGGAGCGGAACCGTCGTTTGTCGCGGGCCGGTCATCGCTGACTTGCTCAATAAAGGTTGCTATGCCTAATCTGCTCTGCTCTTCGACGTCTTCTTTACCACTTTGGTAGAAGGCGTGGTCTTCGTGGTTGAGAATATGTCGGTGCAGTCGACATACTCGTCGTTATTGCTCGCCTGCCATAGTAGTAACCCAGTTATTCTGGGGAAGAACGTTGTCTTCGTTTGCCTCGTACGCTCTGACCCAGGAGCTCCACCTGGTGGAAACATCTGGGCTGATATCTCTCGAAGATCCGGCTGTAGCCTGCAGGCGTTCGATAAGTCCGTATTTCTTGCCGGCAGTAGAGAAGATCCTCTGCTTTCAGCTCTCTTTTCAAGTATATAACGTTCATCGCTGCGGTTACCGGCTGTTAAAGGTGTAGGGTTATTGTCCGATACTCCAGTCCCCTGTCTCCGAGTGAACGCTGACACAACAAAGCATAGCTCCGGCAGGAACGGTTTCTTCCACCACATTCTGCTGGGAGGTTTCGGGATCGGGAAATGTCATCGAGGAAGCTCTGGGACGGCTGCGCCGCGCACTGTATGTTCTGCATGCCCATCATCGCGGCGGTGCTAGGTCTACATCGCATCCTGGGCACGTCGCCGTCGAGGGTCGGATCCGGGGTCCAAGTCAGGACCATGTCACCGTGCCGTCGCCCGAGTCGACGTCGCGGTCGCCATCACCGCGAACGTCCGTCGTGGCCCGTTTCCCGCCGCAAGAGTCCCTCTTCAATCTCCCGTCGTCCGTCGTCCCAGTTTCCCCAGTTGTTCCCGCGGTCGCCGCGCACCTCAGAAGCGAGAATCTCTTGCCTCCCACGATGGGCGGTCTTGTGCTAGGGCTCACCGTCCGGCTATGCCGCAGCACATGCAGGTCCTCGGGTGCCGACGCTCTCCGGGAGGGGGTCCGAGGATGTCCACCGCCGCCGCCGCCAATGTCTTCCAGGATCGGTCCCGAGGGAGGAGGCACTCGGGCACCGAAGGCGCGCGTCTTCGCCACGGAGGCGACTGACAATAAGTCTCCAGGTGCCAGCGTACCAGTTGCTGACCAGATGAGGGCCGACAAGGACGCACGCTAAGGAAATAAACAATTTTTTTTAAAAAGTCTAAACAGAAAAAGATTGCTATAAAACAAAATCTACAACGAAAAAAATAATGTGAGCTATATTTACGGCGCGAAACGAATTTGCAGTTGGCGCTCGCGGGAGTCCGAGGAAAAGTGGCCGCTATGGTCGCGTGATTGGCCACTGTGATCACGTAGAGCGGCTCTTTCGGGAGCCATATGGGCTCTAGAATTACGTGTTAATCTTCGTTTGAAGTGCCAGCAAAAGCAAGATTAACAGGTAATTTCTAGAGCACAAAGGAAGCTCCCGAAAGAGCGCAAGCACCACGTTATACATGTCCGCCGGTCAGAAACTGATAGCGCCGGCGCGACGAACTGTTCCCTTCCAGCGGCGGCAGCGTGACCGCGGCAGCGGCACTTGACGGCGGCGGCGGCACGGCGCGGCGGCCTAGTGGTCCACCACATGACCTGTGGCGGCTCCTGCGGGTTCAAACTACAAATTCGTTTCTCGCTGTAAATATAGCTCTAAAAATGTTTTGTTCGTGGTAAATTCATTTTATGGCATTCTTTACCCGTTAAAATTGCTTTAAAAAAAAGCATGTTTTTTTCCCTTAGCATCTGTCCTTTAAAGGGATACTGACGCCCACCAAAGGAATTTTATTTATTTTGCCGAGGGATTTATTATGGTTTTAGAAGACTACCCAATCAATATTTCTCTACAGTGTCACGTGTATTTTTAATAAAGTCAAAACACGGAATTGCTCGAAACCGAAACCGAAACTGGACTGGGGAGGAAGAAGAAATATAGAGAAGGAGAAAGATACCAAAAATTATGTGGCTGTGTAACTTTCTTTTTTTTTTTCAGTCAACGTATTTGGAGTTTTTTAGAAGCCACAAAGATGGGTATGCAATGTTTTTTGTCCATTTCTAGTATTGCGTGTGTGCCTTCGATGACCCGCGACTTTGATTATCTTTGGTGGTTGCGTCTAAACAGTAGAAAACGGCACGTGACCACGGAGTGAGTGCGACTCAAACCGGCCAGTTCTCGATCGGCGGTTTTCGGGCGGAAAGAAAACAAATTTCGAGCCGCAAATTGTGTTCTGGGTAGTTGGGCTCTCATATGTCATGTACAAATACAATACATTGGCGAGTAAATTACCCTGTTAGTATCCCTTTAAGGCTCTGCAAAGCCTCAGCTCTTCTGTGGCTTTGATTCCCGGTTTCCTGAGCCTCTGGCGATATCGCAGAACCGATCTTAATGGGCGCGGGATGTTCACTCGCAGTATTGTCCGATGTTTTAAGCCTTATCTTCTTCGAAATGCCCTCAAAATCGTGTCTACACACACGACGCAAGCTGTGCGATGCTGACTCGTCGTCGTCCTTGCCTGACAATTCGTCAGTTTTCAGCAAGGTTCAGTAGCGCAATCTGTCATTATGCGCCGGCGTAAGTGCTGGGAACTTAGATCACTTTTTTAATACGCAAATCAGCTGCATGCATGCAATTCATGATTTTTTAGGATGATCACAGCTCGTAGCGTGAGGTATGAAAATGAAGCGAGGATCTCAAAAAGCAATTTAGTGCCCTTTAAAGGGTACTGAACAGAAATTTCGAGCTCACAAAACAAGGCTGGTTTGATAGGGGGACGCTGCAGAACGCAAAAACGTCACTCATACAGCGATATCTCTAACGGATCACCGTACTTTCGGAAAAGAAGTGCGCAATTGAACACAGTCGATGAGGCCGACGAGACAAGCACCGTTATGATTCTCATTCCCTCTCCTCCTCGCTACGTCCCGTCGAGCTGGTGCAAGTTGGCTGGTGAACCGAAGCGAGGAGGAGAGAAGTGAGGCCACTTCCTCTCATTCTCAAAATTTTTAGAAGGACAATGACGTCATCGCCCGCGCTTCATCGCAGCTTTCTTTTCCTAATATACGGCCATCTATTTGAGATATCGATTTATGAGTAATTTTTTGGAGTTCGTAGCGTCTCTGTTCAACGCTTCTGCAGCCTTATCTTGCGAAATCCAAATTTCCAGTTCAGTATCCTTTGAAAGGAGCGGTTCAAGGATTTCTCTACTTTGTGCGAATACCGCTTAGAACAAATCCCTGACGTTCATAACCCATGAAGCAAGCGTTCGTTTCTCACCCCACGCCATAGAAATCGCAGAAAAAATGTAAGAAAAATCTTCTCGTTAAATCTAGCGGGAAACTGAACTTGCGTATAGGTCAAGTGACAGCATGCTGAGTGACGTCAGTTTTTCCGATAAATTTAGCGGGAAAAGAGAATTTGTGTATATGTCACGATGACATAAAATCATCTCACTTCACTTTTCCCAGCTAGATTTAGCGGGTAAACTGAATTGGTGTTGAGGTCACGTGACGTCCATTTCCCCAGGCTAAATCTAGCAGGGAACTGAACTTGCGAATAGGTCACGTGACCATGTTACGGAATGTCAATTTTTCCGCTAAATTTAGCGGGGAAACTGAATTTGCATACAGGTCACATGACATGGAGCCATATGACGTCATTTTAAATTTAGTCGAGAAATTCGCGGCTATGCTTATAAAGCGATAGCATTCTTTCGCAAACACGTATCTCTCCCTCCCCCCCCCCCCGGTCCGATGTCATGGACTTTCCCGCCCTCCTAATGCCCCTCTAATTTACGCCACATGACCTAAGCACCAATTCAGTTTCCCCGGTAAATTTGGAGGAGAATTTATGTCACGTGTCTTATGCACCAACCTAGGTTCCCGCTAAATTTAGCGGAAAAACTGACGTCATGTCACCTATCCACTAATTTAGTTTCCCTACTAAATTTGGCAAGAAAATTCAATTTATAAAATGAAGTGTTTAGTCATAATTTTCGAGCTGGGTCGCGAGTCTCATGACAAATGCTAGCTATCGCAATTCATAGACAACCAATAATAGTAGTTTTGGCCGCCATTTTTGTAGCTTCACTTGACCTGAAAACCTAACGTAAAAACGCCTCTCGTTAAATAAAAATGAGAAGAGCAGCGTTTATTCTGTTAAGGTGCAGACAGAAAAAGCTGCCACGTGATATCCGGAGCCGATTACATGCCACCAATGTTTATCACAGCCACGTGCTGGGGTTGGCATTGTTATAGGGTTCGGCTTTTCTCGTCATTGCAGCGATTGAGCGCGAGCCCTATCCGAATACTTGTCGAGCTATCGATTATCACGAGCCCAAATCAAGTGCTCACGCCATGCTGGGGTCCAATATACGATCCGCAGTCAGATATCCTCACTGGGGGGCTATGCGGACACTGCGACCTCAAGCTGCGTCAGCAAGTTTTGCGAAGGAGAGACTTAATGAAAACGCTCGCTTTTGTCCTTGAAATCACACCACAACAGAAACTTGTCTTGGTCAGTGGCGTTGCGTGCGAGTTTAAGGCCTGTTCACACATGCAGCAGACGCTACAGCTGTAGCGCTTACCTCTGCGCTAAGCGCGTGCTGACGGGAGCGTTCACCAGCTTTGTATCGCACCGTCAAAACTGTTGCTCATGGCAGACGATAAGTAGCTGACGGCACGTGAGGAGCGCTACATCAGCGCTTCGCTGCATGTGAGAACCGACCTTTAGAGTGCCAGTAAGCTCGTCTACAAATGGAAGAAAATCATTCCAACAGAACATCATTCTGCCGCCCCTCTAAGGTGTGAGTGACAATAACATCAGCTCGAAACACTAGCTGTCTTCCTGTTTCCTCGTCCCTAACTTTTTTTTTTTTTTTTAGGGCGACAGTTTTTTTTTTGTTTTTCCCGTGCGCTAAGACTTTTTTGTGACGTACCTCTCCAGCTTGTTTGCTGTTCTCCCCGGCGCAGAACATTGACTTGGGCCGATACCAAGACGAGAAGGTATTCATGCAGGTTTTGTTTTTTAACACAGGGACGGTGATAGCCAACAAATGGTCGCTGAAGTTACCATCTGCACTTAAGCAAGAGTACATAGCATTAAAATCGGTAAAACACTGCCTATTGCATGAAAGAGCCAATCACGGCCGACACTACAGGTATGGAAACAATTAATATGCTGATTACTCTCAGCACAAAGCAATGCACTTAAAACTTTTCCGGAAGTGCACAAATAACGTTTTCTTTGTTTTTTTAAAGATTTTATGCCAATACTTGGAGCGCAATATTTACCACTAAGCTTAGTTTTTATTACGCGTAATAATATGTATAATTTAATATAAAACATAGGTTACAGGACGAGAAATACACGTAAATAACGAAAGAAAGCTGTCAATTTTAAATAAATAGCCAATAACAGCAATCGTTGTAAAACCGTGATCCCTCAGGTTGCATGGGAAAGGTAAAATGTGGGCGGACTTGGTTCGTGCATGGACAATGCATACGTCGTAGCAGAGAAAAAAGGTTCCCGTGCAGCCTACGCAATTCATAATAGCGATGTTACACTACAAATATTAAACCCTACGTCATCTGTTTCGTAGTTTTCCAGAGAGCAAGCTGACGTCCTCAATTCACTGATTAAACTAGTTGTGAAAAACAGCAGCCAGAGATTTTGAAAGCGGGAACTTTTTCTAGCTATTTGAGACTGTGATGGGTAAGAACAAACTGCGCAGATTAACGCACCGCATATTGTTTGTATCTGTTAATGGTCAGGTTACGTTTTTTGAACAGGCACAATAAGAAGAGCGTTGTTCTTGCCTCGAGTTAAGGCTCGCTCACACACTTGTAACCGAGAACGACCGATAAAGAAAAGACCGGCTTTTAAGCCTCTTGTGACGTCTTAGGGCCAGCTCCGCAGGAGCGCACGCGGTCTTAAGACGTCGCAAGAGGCTCAAAACCGGTCCTGTCTTTCTCCGTCCTACTCGGTTGCAGATGTCTGAACGGTGCTTAAAGGCCCGTTCACACTCTGCAACCAGTACGACCGAGAGAGACAAGACCTGTTGAAACCTCTTAAAATTTCTTAGGACGAGGGAACACGCTGGCATTCTGGCGCCATCTATGTGGTGACCCTGGAACTGCATTTACAAGAGCGAAGGTTTTGCGGGATTTCCGAGGTCAAATGTGCGTAAAACCTATATGAAAGGCTCGTTTATAACGTTGACAAAAGTTTTTCGAGCCTAGAAAGAAAGGATAATGCGCGAGAGAAATAGAAAATATGCCGTACAGCCAAGTTTACACTGCTACTCAATAGATGGCGCCAGTGTGTCCTCTGTTGTAAGAGGTTTCAAGGCACCCAGTTCTAAGAGGTCACAAGAGCGTGAACGAGCCTTTATGGTCACCCTTGTGAGCCCAATTTCAGAATCGGATGAAAAAAGTGCGAAAAACAAACGAAACAATAGTTTCAAAGCCTGATGTCGCTTCGCAAATGGTGCCATTTAGATTAGCTTGCAGTTACCATGCACACAAGCCAGGAAGTCGCTAAAACGTTTAGTTACTTAACCGGGCAATAGTGAAAATTATCCATCATTTTATGTTCTCCGTGCTTGATAAGCTGACAACGAAGATCGTGTTCACGTAACAAAATTCCACTTTGTGAGAGAAAAAAGAAGTTTGAATCGATTAAAATAATTACGAGGTGTATAAAACACTCAGTACTTTATAACACAGAATAGATTCTAAATCCGCACTCGACTACAAGAAAATAAAATTATGTCAATCAGATACGCATTATAATAAGTACGGTGTTGATTTATGCTCGATGTTTGAGCGCTGGCTTTAAAATCATTCGTAATTAATGCGCTGGTGGTGAATGTCAATCAGAACCATCCAGGCGGATTGCTCTCGTGATGAACATTCAAAAGGGGGAACTTGGACAAGATCATCTAGAAAGATCGTGTTATATTAACAGCGAATTCTTTAAGGCTCTTTAAACCAGAAATTTTGTAGCCATTAGTAAGTTTTAGAATATCGTACGCCATGCACGTAGCCAGGGGGAGGCCCGTGGCCGCCCCCCCCCCCCCCTCCCGCCGGAAATCTTCCATTTTGCTGGAACCTCCTCCCCCCGAAACAAAACCTGGCTACGTGCCTGGCGTACGCAAAACCTTTTGCGTATGCAAAGAAAAAGCGGCGTCGCCTCTACTCATGCGGAAGCCCAAACTGTGTCTTGGGTTGGCGCTTTGCTACGACGCGCACCCGCAAAGTGGAGCACGCAACGCTAACGCGAACCCACAGCACTTGCGCTTGCTTTTATGCGCAAAACGGAAACTCTATACTTACACGGAGAAATCCGTCCCCATCCTGCTACTGTAACGACTTTCCCGGGCCGGGGTGACATTTCGGAAAGGCACACAGTTCCCAATGCGTCCATTGCTGGTCTCGAAATCGAAAGGTCGTGTCAACTTGATGAGCGCGAGGTCATGGCTGTGATCTGGCATAACGCTCTCCCCAATAGTCCTCGTGTATGATAAATTGTTTGAACTGTAGTAGAGAGGACTCTGTTACATAACCGTGGTGGGGTTACACATTAATTCATGTTCAACGTAGAGTGCTTTAACTTGTAGTACGCACCCGTTTCTTCCCGGTTACAATTTGAAAGGACTGAAAGAGCATCACCTCCTACTTTAAGCTTAGATGCGTTCTAAGGTGAATCGAGCTATTTTTTTTCTTGCGTTTCTGTGCTGAGGCGCGTGGTGCTGTCAAGGAAGTCACAAGCTTAAGAAATTCTAATCACCATAGTTGAAGGTTCGTCTACCTGTGCCTCGAGCTACTGGCATGCTGCGCCATCTGCACGGCGTTTGTCAGAAATGAAAGGGAATCTTCGACACACCTGCTCCATTTCGCAGGCGGTGCCGATTCAGACCCATTTACTTACTGTGTTCACTACACGCTTTATGTAAACCTAAAAGCACTGAAGCGAAAACAAAAGCAAGTTGTCAGGCGCCCAGACGCGATCACTGATCCCGAAGGTTGTCTTCAGTTCGGGTAAGTCCCGTGTTGAAAACCGTATATTTTTGACGCGTAAAATATGCCAGCTTAAGCATTTGGATCATTAGCACGTCGCATTACTAGTGAACAGTTTTTGACAGGGCTTTGTGCAAAATATTACCTGTAACCGGAATACTAATGTTTACAATATTTTGTACGTGAAATTGGTCGGCGAAATTATTTTTTCAGCAAGTGTATTTTGATTTTGCCGGAATTGTGCCTGGATAAGAAATGTTTTCGCCAACCACTCAGGTAGATAAAATATAAAATAAACATTCGGTGTTATTTCAAGGACGCGGTAAAGGCAGGATAACCCACGAAAATGGCAATAATATTGTTGTGGCTAGTATATAAAAATAATGAAGAAGGTTTATGGGTATAAGCTGGCATGTTTTACCCAAAAATCTACACTTTCGTGCATTGAACATGATTTTTTTTCTATAAATATAAAGCAATATGTTTGAAGCGGTATTCGTAATAATACAAAAATGTAATGAGTGTCTATTGTTCCTGCCCTAATGTATACAGTTATAATTTTGCCTACGTGCGTTAATTGATTGCATATATTATTCTTCGTGGAAAGTTTAAAAATAAAATTCCCATAACTAGGGAGGTGAGTGAAACGGTCTCCGAAATTTTATAGCACCATAATAATGATTTATTGCGTCGTGAAATTTGATGTATTGAAATAAACTGGTCTCGATAATGCCGGATTGAATTTCTTATCGTAAATATGGTTTGAAAACATTCTTATGAAGACGTATTTTGTGCTCATATAAAAATAGTTCTATTGGGAGTTATGGGGCAATAGCAGTAGTCTATAAAAATGAACTTGATCATCTGAGCATTACATTAAAATTTAGTGGAGCAATTATTCTTACTTTCCTTCGTTGCAAGTATAATGCCACTTCGCTTACGTCCGTACTTCCAGCATAAATGTTTGACGCGGTTGTATTGAATCTGAAATATAAAAAACCCGAGTTAATAAAATATATTACTAAATTATGCTAATGCTGACTCACCTCCTCGCAGACAGTTGCGCAGCAGTCAGCACAACGTCTCTTTTAATTATGGATCCACCGCAATTATATACAGAGCCTTCCGCTGTGACAATAAACAAGTACACCTAACGGATCGGACACAAAATAACAAGTGAATTCCTTATCGATTTAATAGAAATTCATCAATTATCACAAAAAATTATACATGTATACGTAATCGTAATGGCACACCTAATCATTGTGGTGCGAAAAACATTCAGAAACGTTCAAGTCGAAAAAGACAGCAGTAGGACGATCATCTTGATAGTCTGAGACATTGAGCGTCTCAAACTAATCATCACCAGCTCGCCTGCACATTCGAGCTGTTGTTTTACATTTATACTCTTGTTGGCACTTGGGCAATAAACCAGATTTCCAAGTTGTGATAGCCTGTTAATACCACGTTAGACCGCGTTTTCTTTCTCCCTATATTATAATAGTAAGTCCAACCGCCGTCCGCATTAATACAATTCCCCCCCCCCGTTTATACAGCACGCTTGTACATAACTACCCGTTTACGTACAAGCCCGCGTTCCTCACACCGGGTGTGGACATATTGTGCGTCCGCACATACCAGATTCGGGTGAGGCAAAGCATCTGCGCATGCGCAGGGCCGACAACATGCCACCGCAGTGGCGTGATTCAGGCTTCTAGGTTTGCGATTGGTTCTGGCAAATGCCGCAACCTGATTGGCTGGGGAGCGATAATGAGGTGCTGGGGACTCACGTCGTGCATAAACTAAGCATGTCAGTGACTATAGATAACAAGGCCTGAGTGCTAGACTGTTTTTTTTTACGTTGTGTATGGGTTGCCAGCGCGGGGTGCCCATTGCAAACATTTTTGCTGCGTAAGTAGAGTTCGGCTGGTAATCCTGTCCCATCAGTGAGGACACGATTCTAGCCGGACCGTGACGTAGAACCCGCGTCCAATCCGGGCGTCACGTTCACCTCAAATGAATGACGTAAAAAAAAAATCTAGCACTTAGTCGTTGCTATTTAGTATAGGCGGTATGGCGAATGTAAACTTTTTTTTTCTGAAAAAATTGATATACAGCACCCAAAAATTTAGATTCTGGTGGCACATCAAATTTTGGGTCAACAAAATAGATATGGGCAATTGTTTCGGCCGTAACGTCATATCTCAGGAGAGCCTCCCCTTCTTTCCGCCGTCTCCTTTCGGGCGATAAAGTCCGTCTGCTATGGTCGGCGTCAGCATGGCGAACGAAGCGCTTCATTATGAACGAACGCGCGAACGCAGCGCGTCAAGCCAGCCATAGGCACCGGCTACGGAAAAACTCGGGCCGGGCTCCCCCCCCCCCCCCCCCCCCCCCCCTCCCATCTCCCGAGCTCTTTCGGAAAAGCAAATGCCATCGCCTCCGGAACCTTCAGGGTGCACCTCATTAATCTCATCAGTGCGCTCTGGTGCCAGCACATGTCGATAGCTGGCGTCCAGTGGATAAATAAAAATGTATCCACTCACCAGCTCTGGTCACCACGTGACCACAGCGGGTGAGTGGATAACATTTTCTAGCTATTCGCGCAGCCCTGTTCGAAGACCCTACGTAGTATTAGCAAATACTATAAAGATATAGAGCTGGAAATTTCTTCGAAAGCCATTGGAAGTTGTTGCGAATGACGACAGTGACACCTCTAGCGGACCTGCAGACTACGGTCGGTCATGGGCGCCGCCATGACCGACTCTCTGTTTTTGTTTTCTTCTTATTCTGTTCGCTTCACTTCATCATTGCCATGGCAGGACAGGTTAGTGTCACTTTAGGTGCTATCGTGTCCTCCTCCCTAGCATAGGCCTTTGTGGAGGCTCGCCAACGCCCGCCTCGGCATCTCGGTAAGACAAGAGAAGGTCAGCAATGGCGGCTCAATTTGGCGCGTGTTTAAAGCCTGTATAGGAGTATTCACTGGCGGCCATAGTTGTGTGCGCGTATGCTGAGCTCGTGGTGACGGCGAGCTTCCACAGTTATGTTGCAACGTGCATTCCACACCGTGAATGTTGCCGGTCTTAGCAGCCTATAAATGTGAGCTCGTTCTAAGCCTGCGCACCACTCAAATATGGCGTCCATTGAATACCCCTATTGCAGAGGCTGTCACACACCGACGAGTATCTTTCGTTTATCGAGTGTGTACAGTGAGACAACGAGGGAGAGAAGTATACGAGAGCGCGAGGACGTCAGAGAGCCGAGCTCTGATTGGAAGGATTAGTGGGTTACCCAAGGATTAACTGCCTTCGTCTCCTCCATCCACTGTTTTAACACGTTCGAACGTCGAACGCCGCGGTGTCTCGCTTTCGAAAGCGAGACACCGCGCGAGGAGCAGTAAACGCACTTGTTCGAGGGAGACGGTGGAAAGAGAGGAACTCAGCTGGTCTTTGCGTCTATCCACTAATCACTTCAATCGAAGCTCGGTATTCTGACACCCCCAGCCTCTCTCATCCTCTCCTCTCCTCAGCTTCTCACTGTATAAGTAAGGGGAGCAGCCAGCAGACCCCTTTCGAAATACGGCCCTCTGTTGGCAGCTGCGGAATCCCTGCACAATGGCGGACTACAACCGCAACGTCACGGCGCACCTTATGCGTTTGGTTGGAGTAGAAGAAAAAGCACAACTACAGAAAAGGTGCAGAGCGCAGTGACGTTGCACTTTCTACGCTGTCTGATTGTCTCGTCGGCTCCTATACACCAACTCATGTTTACAAACAAACCGGAGCGCCCCTAGCGGACGCCACCGGCTCCGCGCATGCGCGGTGGACGGTGGGCAAGAGGCCCGCCGTCGCCCATAAACAAACCATTGAATTGCGTTGTTGTCGGCGCCGGTGGGAGTCCCCGTGCTCTTTTTGCGTTGGAATTGTTGATTCTACGTCCTCCTAACAATGTCTGACTACTTGAGCGGCTTCAGCACAATTAACGAGGCAAAACTTTGCGTGAATAATGTGGCGTGCGGCGATTCATTTCACGTGGACGCCGCAGAATGGGCGCTAAAGCCTGACTCCCACGATGAGATTCCGCTCGCTATTTTCAGTCGCGACGTCGCTCGGGCTGCAAAAGTGTTGACTGTAGCTGAGATGGTGGACGTCGATACTGAAAACCGCAAGTAGAATCGGGCATTACAAGTCGGTGATGGCCACTGGTAACAATGATCAACATCTTCTTTTATCTACTGTTTACACTTAGCCTACTTACCCCAACCAACCTTCAAAAGTGTTTTGAGGCCTGCGCTTAGTTCTTATCGCAATTACCGGGTCAACGTTTGGTTTACGGGCCGCTGTCGTTTGAACGAGCTGACGACAAAAAGCAGACAAGTTTGAAAGAGCAGACGACAGTTCGAACGCATGCGCAATGGAGTGCGGGCGAGAAGCACCGCGTCCCGCGTCAACAAACCATTGGGATGTCACGTTGTCGGCGTCTGTGTGAGTCTGCATACTCTTTTTCGCGTTATAATTGTCGATTCTACGTCCTCAAAGGAATGTCTTACCACTTTAATCGCCAGAACGAAATTACCAAGGCTCGTTACGCCGCTAAACTTTGCGTAAATAATTTGACGTGCGGCGATTCATTCGCATGAACGCCGCAGAATGGACGCCAAAACCATGATGAGATTCTTCTAGCTATTTTCGGTCGCGACGTAGCTCGTGCTGCAAAAGTGTAGAAGGTAGCGGCGATGATCGACGTCGATACTGAAAATCGGAAGCGGCAACAGACCAAGCGTGACAAGTCGGTGACGGCCACTGGTACAAATGATCAACATCTTGTATCTACTGTTTACACCGAGCCTACTTAAGTCTTTTGAGGCCTGCAATTACTTCTTATTGAAATCACCGGGTCAAAGTTTGGTCTACGGGCCGCTTTTGTTTGAACGAGCAGACGACAAAAAGCAGACAAGTTTCAAAGAGCAGACGAAAGTTCGAGCGATCAGGCGGCCGTGTGAATTTGAAGACGCACTGAACCGGCAGGTGGTCCGGACAACTTGGCGGTTTTTCTCGTTCATGTTGGAACAAAACAAATACATCTGGCGACCACAAAGTGTTGCGCGCACAAGCCAATCGTAGTTTGACAGCGTCTGGTTTGCCGCTCTTTCACGGCTACTATCCACGTTCTCGGACGAACGGAGGGGGCAGAAACACATGAAAACTGATCTTCAAACCTTTCCAGACTTCTTGGTACAGCCCCCGTCGCAACATTTTGACGAGAAGGCAGGTTTTTGTCTGATTTCTTCCAAAGAACACAGGAACGCATGTCTCGCACGGCGACTTCTGCCCACCGCCCCAGGCCGGAAGTGCGCCCGACGCGCCACCACCGCGGCGTGACGTAGGAGAGTTGAGTTGGTGTATAGCATTGGCAGCGCTCTGACGTTCGCTATCTAATGGATTGAAGTACTACGATGTCATTTGTCCCTCCACTGTACAGTGGTTCCGACTTTCTAAGAATCGGCACGCACATTTCGAGAGGGGTCTATAGAGTGGTGACTCCCCGGTTACAAGCTTGTTTTTCACAGTACCATCCATGGGAATTCTCCTCCTTTGCCCTCTGTCCATCATAAATAAATCGGCCTCGACTGTGCACGAGACTTTGACCGCAATCGGGATCCGGCCATCCGGAACCTTGGAGGAACATAAACAAATATTAAAGCATAATCCGTCTCTACCTTTCCCGCTCAGATTAGCCGGAAAAATCGATGTGGATTTACCTGACGCTGCGAGACTTCTACATCAATTCAGTTTCCTCCTCAAATATACAAAAGCGCCAAAAACGACACGGACAAAGAATAGTGGAAACAACACAAGGCACTTTCCTCGCTAACCTTAGCGGAAAACTTTATATCACATGACCTATACACCCCTTCAGTTTCCCTGCTAAATTTTGCGGGGAAATGGATGTCATTTAAAGGGACACAGAACCTCGGGGAAAAAAGGTTTCTTCCTGGTTAGGACATGCATAACTAAAAATAAATTTTCGTCGCAAAGAAAAAAAAATCGTGTGCCCCAATATTTATGTTACAATTGAGGGTTTTTCGTTGATCGTTTTCCCACCTACGCTATGCTCTTCGGCACAAAGACGCCACTACTGCGCATGCGCGGTGCAAGTCTTGCCAGCAGAGTCTCGGATCTCGTAGCCGGTTTCGGAGAACGTTACGGGACAGCGGAAAGGACCTACAAAAACTCCGTCATGAGTATTTTTCGATTTCCGTTAGAAACCAAAATTCGACCAATGTTGGATGAGTGATAGCATTTTGTACCCAATTAGTGTGCGATCTGAGGTCCAGCGAACTCACAGCGAACTCACTCCCAGGTTGAGACTACGGTAGGAACTACGTGCCTGCCGGACCGATGAGCCGCCTCCTCTTGTCACCTGACGCTGCTCTCTGCTCGTGGGCGTGGCCGGGAGCGCGATGACTTGGCGAAAGAGAGGCGTGCGACTGGTCTAACCAGGACGTAGCTTCCACTCCAGTCTCAGTTTAGGGGCAGAACGGAGTATCTACCAACACGCTGTTTACAAACAAGACGCGTTTGCGCACACCAAGTGTGGGCACTGCGCAGGCGCGGAAACCAGATTTTTTCGCGCGAGGGGAAGCATCTGCGCATGCCGAATACCGACAGCAGTGCCACCGCAGCGTGGTGACGTCAGAGAGTTGAGTTGGTCTATACACGTTTGCAAGAAACGCGCTCCTGTGCGCTGCCATTTTGAGCGATGCTGGCGCCGCGTAACGTTTCCGCCATGCTGGGGCGCTCCAGGGGCACGTCAATGGCGTGCGCGATGACAAGATGGCGGCGTCTGATGTATTGCCGACGGACGACGTCAGCGACACCCTTACGCCTGGTTCAGACAGTTGCGTTTGACTGCGTTGCGGCTGCGAGAAATCAGGACATCCCTGCTGCTTATATCGCGTGCCAAGATGATTCCTTGAAATGGATTCCTGGCTTCATACGAAGCACAGATGTGCCG
Source organism: Ixodes ricinus (assembly GCA_037355805.1). Taxonomy (NCBI): domain Eukaryota; kingdom Metazoa; phylum Arthropoda; class Arachnida; order Ixodida; family Ixodidae; genus Ixodes; species Ixodes ricinus. The sequence continues at coordinate 39,754 of JAZHYW010032511.1, read as the reverse complement.
GTGACTCGCGTTTGGTTCTCGACGCTACGCAGTTAAACGCACTCAAACGCAAGTGTCGAAACCGGCCTTCACTGTTTCGGAACGGAATCGTAGCATCATACATTGTAGCATCATATATTGTTGGACGGGGATTGTGTAAGGGTTGGAGCTGATTTTATAACGATTGCAGGCTCTGTTCCAGCACGTCGTGGAAGCCAGAGCTGCCGCGAGCGCAGCCATCGTTGATGCAACGGCCATGCGGCTTCCGGCGCATTCTGATGAGGGCTTTGGGACTTTAGATATTTTTGTAATTCTTCGATTTGTTGACTGGTTTAGGTGTTTTATTTAATTGTTTGTGCTCTTTCGTGGTCAATAACAACACCTGCATGTTCTATACAAAAAAAATTCTTTCTGCGCTTAGTGGTGTCTGCTTTAGCAAGAGACGCTTGGTAACATTGCACAACAAGCAGCGAACGTCCTGGCCACTGTATCCTGGCTAGTGCCAGTCCTGGCTGGAGAATAGAGTCACTAAATGAGCTTCGCTTAGAGTATCGGCCCTCCGTTCACCGACATTGTTGAGGACGCCGCCATTTTGGTGCTTGTGCAGAGCAGACGCAACTGCCGATCGTCATGATTCAAAAGTGCGACTTCCTCAGCATGATTCGGTGTTAGGTAGGTCACGTAAGATTGCTTTGTTTTGTCGCGAATTGTTACAACATTTGTGAAGGACAGAAAAGCGTTTCCTGTGATTTCAGCTAGAGCTTCAGATAAGTGGCAACCATGATTTTAAGCCACAATATGGCCAATTGTCGTTACTCTGAAGCGTAGCTTATTTAGTGGCACTACTCCGCCTCCCTTCGGCTACACTTCGGCCAACGCGTTGCTTCGGCGCACGGTTCGGGTTTAAGCCAGGATCCCACTTGCAAAGGTGTACAGTTGCGTACAAACGCTATCATCTTCATTCCACAGGGGTACAACTTCCGTTTCGCCAGCAAATAAAAATATTCGTACTATAACATAAATATTGGGCAAAGAGATTTTGCTTTTGTTCTTCTGCCGGACATTCATTTTGAGACGTGCCTGTCCTAACCAGGAAGAATGTTTTTTTCCTATGTTCAGTATTTATTTAACTTGCGGTCACAGGTAGAGTGCCTTCATACACACGTGCGCTTTTGCTTGAGTGGTGACATCTCAGCCATATTTACGCCCAATCGTTTTTTTATGCATTTTGAAGTGCGCGCAATCCGGTGTCACTCAGCTCGAGCGCGTAGCTTTGGCCAATGCATAGACGCCATTTTAGCGCCCAAGTCACGCACCGAGTGCGCGAGAGCGTCACGCGCTGGCACATTCAGTGCAACAAGGGATGTCTTCACCCTGAGACAGACAGACATGTAGGCACCCTAGTCACAAGTCCCGTGCACAATTCAGTTTCCCGCCAAATTAGGCGGGGGAATTGATGTCACTTGACTTAAACCCCGGTTTAGTATTTCCGCCAAATTTAGCAGGAAAATTGACGTCACGTTACCTATACTGTACGCCTTTTCCACAAGAGCGCAGCAATCTTGAATGTTGTCGCTTTTGGCATGCGTTAATACATCGTTCCGATCTTTCCACGCCGGTGGAAGGGGTTCACGAAAAATGCGTGATTGTCATACATTCTTGTTTTGCCTCACCTATATTTGTTACAGCGGAGCTGCTAAGGACTAAGTTCCCCAGGATCGTGTCTGTGTATGTCGACACAAACCTACCTGGACAGCTACCGCCAACTATAAGCGACGGCGGCAAGCACACAACCAGTATGGTTTCCGCCGCCGCTCGCAGATGGCGGCAACCTTTCCAGCTACAATTCGCGACTCCAGCGACCTATAGGGGACGCCACTATCGGGCAAATATGGTGGTCGAATCCAGGTCGTGCCGTGCCATGTGCCACCTCAACGGACAACGCTGGGGAACCCGCAAGTAAGCATTGGAATCAAAATTGGTTCCCCCGCGTTTTATCTTCGACGTTTCGAACCTGCGGCGAAGTGTTGGGGTAAGCGAACTTCCAGAGGCTTGAATTTCTTCGACGAAACGAGGAAAGGACTGCCCACTGTCCTTCTACGGTGCTGATGAACGTGGATAAACGCAGAATGTCTGACTCACGCGGTTCCATAGGTCGCGTGCAGAGCAACCTGGGTCGCAAGGCGATACTACGGTTACGACACAGTCACCGGTAGAACTGTTCTGTCGCGCGAACCACCGACAACATGTAAACACGAAAGCCAGAAGAGACGAGCAGAAATCGCGAAGGGACCTGTTCCGGCCAGTTCAGTGTTTTCCCGCTAGGTGCCGCTCGTTTTGCTGGAGTTGCGAATAGAAGAATGGATAGTTGGGCGCGTTGGTGGGAATTCATCGTAGGAAACAGCGCGAAAAACAGACGACGACGAAGAAGCACACAGTGTATCGAGTACAGCTCCGCTGGTCTTCCTTCTTCACGATAATGGAAAGGCTGAACATTTGTTTTTCGCATGGAGTATTCTAGCAAATACTTTACTAGGGGGAATACATCCCACTCCGCTCATTTGCATTAGACAGAACGCCTATACAGCGCCGAATCCAGCCCTGACGGAGGGGAGGTCCGCGTGAGTCCACGCGCATGCGCACGTGGATGTTCGCGGCGACCGCGGCGGTACACTATTCTAGTACACCGTAGCGGCGGTGTCGTTTCCGATTCCACCTAAATCCTCTTCATTTTTCAAAAGTAGCGCAAGGTGCGTCGATGCACGAGGCACGTGCAACGTGCAACCATTGGGAAGATTATGGCGACACAGCGGAATAAAGTATTTTGCACAGCACTGATACACTGTAGCACTGAGCTAGATTTCAGACGCCATGTTCTTCCTAGAAGTGGCGAGCGGCACGTGTCTCGAACATTTCAGCAACAATCATTTTGGAATGTAGAACAACCATCATCATCACTATCATTTACCGCCCGATAGCCGAGACCTCCCCGACGATAGATGACTTTCGCCAAGTCAAGAAAACCTGTCCGCGCCGAGGCTATTGTATTTGAGAGGATTGGAATGTATTCCCCCTAGTAAAGTATTTGATTCTCCGTTGACATGTCGTCAATACCCGCCTGGTTTCGCGTTCTAAACAAATTAAAGAGATCGCTTCAATATGAGTTTTATGCAGTGTTTAAGGATTGTTTCAGACTTCATAAATATGTATAAAAAAGCGCAAAACTTGTGCAATGAACTTAGTCGTGTATTCCTAATAACCGGTTTACCCTTGCTCTGCCGCGCTGAAATATTTAAACGTCAGTGCTGCATCAGTGCAACATTTAGTTGCTGACTCAGCACTGAATTAGCGCTGCACTGTGTCTTTAAATAAAAACCTCTGGGTCACATGCAGCAGAGCAGTGATACAGCGCTGAAATAGGCTAAAACAGTGTCTATAGACTTTTTTCGCATGGGCGGCCAGCGCACAATCACGCACCCGCGACCCGGTGCATTTTTTTATTGCCCGCTAACAGAGGGTATGCAACCGGTAAGGGTATATGGGCTAAAAGGCTTAGATACGGTTGTTCGTTCTTAGTTACCCTGTTAGAGTTTATAAAAAAAATAATCTATGGTTGCCTGCAGCTATCACTTTGTCTTCGTTGGGTGCCGAAATAATTTAAATAAGCACGTGATCAATCTCGGAAAGTGTGCGATGGGCATTAGAGGATGCAGCGCGAATCTGGAAGCATTGTTTTTGAGCTTTAGATGTCCCTCGATGAACTTTCATTCATGACGTCAGTCGATTGCGAGCGTTAGTCCCGAAAGCTTTGTACCAGACTCCTCGTCACGTTCGTGCTCACGACTCTAAGGGCAAGCGGAACAATTCTAAATCGGTGCTCATGCATCGAATAGGTTATCACAGCAAGGTACACGCCATTATTTCCTGGCATTTGAAAGAGTATGAAAACGTCCACGTGCCACCACTCAAGGTGCAGCTATCAAATGCCGAGAGCTGATCTGCATAAATTACATTAAACTTATCGTTATTCCTTCGTTGCGAAAACTCACTCTAAACACCGTCTTCCTCTTTGTTCTTTCCAAGAGGCAAGGCGATGGCCTGTCATTAGCCAGCTCGGTTCGACTCGCCAACTGCCAACGAAGCTTTAGTAGCCCACCCTAGCCAAGTCTAGCCAAGTTCCCCCCATACCCACGCCGTTGCTTAGCCAGATAGCTGTGCTGCCACAACAGCCTGTATTTCCAGTTTACAGCCTCTAGACGGCGTCATCCGCGCCGCGATTCTGAAGATGGGGGAACTTTAGAGTAAAGTCTATGCACCAACACGCTGTGTACAAACAAGCCTGGTTTTTGCGCGTGCGCAGAAAGGAAGCGTCCGCGCATCCGCAGTACCGACAGCAGCGCCACCGCATCGGCATGACGTCAGAGAGTGGAGTTGGTGCAAGTGTGAACAGGTACTTATACTCCGTATTTTACGCACCTTCAAACATGGGAAAAAATAAGCGCAGGCTGCTCTCAAAACTACTGCACGGCTTTCTAATGTGCGACAAACAAGTCTATATATATTTGTTTTTTAATTATGAGTTTGAAAAACAATGAGGCGTGAAAAGAACGCTCTCATTAGTCCTAGCTTAGGTCACAAAACCCCATACACAGGCTCATTTGTGTTCGTTTTCATGCCTCCAGAAATCGTAATAGTGAAAATCAGAGAAGTTCGTTAAGCTTATCAGGGGTGACCAATTATCGAATGAAAAGTTACAAACGTGATACAATGACGATGGCATAAAAAAAGTACAAGCTGACCTTTTGAATTAAAATTGCGAATGAATTGCCACCCGGTTTTGGTGACCGCTCCGAATTGATACATTAGAGATTAAATGGCTCAGTTGTCTATTCACCGAGTGCGCACTACAGAACGGGAAATACGGAGTTAATAAAGTTGGTAAAAGAGTTCAAGTAGAATCTTTCTTGCTTACCTTCCATGAACAGCATTAATGTGCAAGCGACCACCAAAAGAAACATATTGCCACAAAGTGAAGATCCTTAAATAAAATGTTTAAAAAATGTTTAGAAATGTTTTAGTGACTAGACTTGCGCATACGAAATCTTATTTAGGCTGCTTTCTTTATTGTGCTTTGGTACCAATATCCATTCTTTTCTATGTCACTATTTATAAAACAATAACTTATTCATCGCCAGTTTTGGTCATATATAGAAGAAGAGGTAAAACCGCTAATGTCTTTGGCAAAAATTTTGGAAGAATGTCCTTTTATCAATTCTATTATGCCAATAAAACGTGGTCCGATGTTACAGCAGTATGTGTGAGAAATTCGTGAATTTTACATTTATGTCGATTATACCTTTTCTATTATTTTTCTCTTTAAGCTTCCTCGTAACAACAATTTTACCTGTGGTTAAGGTATGAGTAGATAATCTGTCATGCTCATCTGGGGATATAATTTACTGTAATTTATTCGGCATACATTGATCCAGGGCTTGTTTTTGTTGGTAGCTTGCTTCAAGTAGTTCACACTATACGAGCACGAAGTATTCCATAGGATTAAGCAAACTTTTATCCAGTCGTCACACGTCAATGCGTCTGCGCAATAACTTTTTTCAAGACATTTTTGCCATGAGGTGTTCTTCAACACAAAAAGAAAACGCTATTTGTGGTTGTACGAACTACTAAAAATTTGCGCTTGCTTTATGTTTGTCCTTTGTTTTGTTTTTTGCGTTGTAGTTAATATATCTGGTGCTTACTGCACAGCGGGTCATTTTGATCGACCAGCGAGTAGAAGTTTTCTAAGCGAAAAGTATTAAATGTTCCATATCGTTCTATAACTATATCGTTCTATAACACTAACAAAAATGCGGAACATAGTCTCATCCTTTTTTCATGTATCTGATTCCATTTCTAGAACTGGGGATCGAAAAAGAACTTGATAATTTTACGATTTACCTTCCGTTGAGCTGGGTTATTGTATACAGAGACTGGCAAGTTCGGACTAGCGATATCCGGTCAGCGGGTGCCACTAACTAGATATTAATTTTCGGAGCTACAAATGGCTGGATTATTGGCGCAATAAATAGAGTATAAACGTCTGTGTTAAGGCTATTCAAAAAGGTACGAACGCCATGGCTGCAAGCATTGTGACGCGGATTGAATGCCATCCGAATGCTTTGTTCTGTCAAGCAACACAAGGGCATCTGAGAATACCTGAATGGAAAATCTAATATTTCAATCAAAATAGGCTTGAGAAGGCCAGATATTAAGAGTTGTCCGGGAGCAGATGTTGGTTAGTATTATGATTTAATAAATTCAACGCGCGATATGCTTTTCAGTGCAAGCCACGACAGATAGAACCCGCAATATTTGTTTCCTTATATTACCAGCTTTTTATCTGTTTCACAGGTATCTTTAAAATGAATCAATAACCGTTCGAAACAAAAATTTGTACTCTGCGCGAAAAAGTTTGAAATAAGCATAATGAAAAGGATACTTTCTGTGCATCATAAATAGGGTTCTGTGTTTTTGAGGGTTATTTTTCTTCAAATCCGGGGGTGTTTTTTCGGGCTTTATTTTGTTTTCTTTCGAAATCTTTCTTTTTACGTGTTTATTTTTAGTGCAGGGCCAAAAATATGGGTTTGTCGGGACTAGTATTAGGAAACAACTGCATGCAAGATACTTACAAATTTGTGACCAGGGTCATTGGTACATGATCCTGGTACCGAGAACAGAAGGTTACGGGGAAAAGTGCGTGCTTCTCAAAGGAGAAAGCTACATCATGTACATTTTCTCGATCAGCGGGCAAGCCACATTGAGGCACTCTAGTATCAAGGACAGTTAGCACGGGATGTGTTCACGTTAACAAATTAAAATATGTTGCCGATAAAAACGTTTCTTTCAAAATCGAATTTCCCTATTCAAATGCAGCTCCAATTCGATTTTTTTTTCATTTTTTCCCCGATCGGGGTTTATCGGCATTTACCGATAACACGGAAACCTAATTATGAAGTAGGCATTTACTATGTCTCATTTTAAATACACTTCACGAGTGTTTGGCATCCAGTGCGACAATGTCACATCAATACCAGATTGAAAAATGCCAAATCCAGTCCAGTTCTGAAATTTGGTTTGATCGGATGTCAGGTCTTATCTTGGATGGATGGATGGTAATGGCTATACCCTTTGTAACGGGCGGCAGCTTGCGCCATCTAGCCTAACATTTCATCATCCATTCTTTTTTCCCTTTTCTTTAATTTGTATAAATTTTGTTATAACACAACCCCCCCCTCTTTTAAAGTGATTCCATTGCTTATTTTTATCTGTATTTTTTTACCCTTCCCTAGATCTTTTCCACCAATCTTCCAATCTCCTCTTAGTGACCTCAATTCTTTCCCTATCCATTCGTCCAACCATGTCTGCGACTTGCAGTGCCCCCTCCAAATCCGTATTCAACCCCCCCCCCCCCCTCAAGAATGTGGGACGAAGCCCGTGGACTTTAAAATCACGTGTTCTATCGTTTCCCTTTCGTTGTTGCATCTGTTGCATATAGTGTCAATTTCCTGGAATTTAGCCCCAATGTTTTCGTTCTTAGCACCCCCGTTCTAGCTTCAAACAGTAATAAGCTCCCCAATAAATTCCCCGAATATTTTTGTTTACTTGTTTCGCAAACTGGGCGGTTTTTTTCTTCTTTTTTATGCTGTTTAGTTTTGGATTGATTACCGATTCAGTCATTTTGAGTCAGGTCTAATCTTCTTCCAAGGCATCTGATAGAATCCCGTTCTTCAGCTCCAGCAATGGGTTATAGCGGGAATCCATTGTCACAGTGGAAACAGAATTGGATATGGAAACCCCGAGCACGCAGTGTTAAACCAGATCTAATGATCAGTCGGTACTGCGCTGTAAGAAACAAACACAAGCTCGACACATTTCTTACGCCCCGCTTTTTATTGCCATAGGCAACGAACGGTGAGAGCTATCCGAGATTGCACGCCGTGGACTAAAGCCACTCCAGTTACCATTATGAACGTAAAATGAGAGGAAAAAGCTGGCACGAACGAGCCCCAAGTTTACTAGACCCTTATTACATCACAAACAACCCACATGCGAAAGCGGAACTGCGTGTAGAACGCAAATCAAAGTAGAAAGTAATTAAACTGTAGTTGTACGGAGCAAATCCTTATCCTAACAAATAAGCACATTCTCCACCGGATGAAGCACCACGGCAATTATAGACCAAAATCGAAAGGAAGAGCAAACGTCCGTTGCCAGATGTTTTGGGTTCTGGTACAGATAGCCTAGGGTTCCGCGTTTTCGGTTTTTATTTTTTCAAAAATCGGCGTACTTTTTTCGGTGTTTATTTTAAAATTCAATTTTAGGTGTTTTTCGGTGTATATTTGTGACCACAAAAGTTCACCGTCTTTTTTCCATGAATATAAAATAAACACCAACGGACTCCGGATCAGATGATCCCTATAGCTCTTATATTTGTGATCACTCACAAAGTAACGGCACAGATACATTGAAAGAGAAATGGACACTTTTGACAAATGTGTGCAACTGTAAAAGGAACAAGAAAAAAAAAACACAGAAGTACAAACAAGTCAGATATGAAGCCTACGCCCCCAAAAAAACAAAGAACTTCACCTTCTGTACAGCTACGATTACGTGATCTTATTATAGTAAACACACATGTACTTTCCCAAGTTCTCGTTGATACGCACTCTTTTTTCCTGTTAATATGACCCTGAGTTTCAAGAATAACACTGGACACTGGCAGGCTGAAGAAGTGAAGGGCTGCCAGAGCCAAAATCGGCCAATCAACGAAATCTGACCGCCAAAAGAGACACGGTGCCACGTTTTGAAGCACAACATATTTCGTGTACTCACTAAACTATGTCTGCAGAGCTTGCATCAAGTCAGTCTCCCTTACAACGAGTTTGAAAACACGCTCGTACATGGCGAAGTCATGGGGCATTTCGGACTTCGCGTTCCGATCGATGATGCGCACATCAAACCATAACCTCGTGATGGCGTCCGTGCATCCCATACATTCGGACACATTTCGGTCGACATTGTCGTTCCACGTTTTCGTCACGGGTCTGCGGTGCGACTGGAAGGTCAAAATGGCCTTTTCGGTTAACACCGAATTTTAGAAAATGGGTTGGACGTATTTTATCGGTTTTATCGGTTTAAACAAAAAGCTCTGAACCCTAAGTATTGGTACTCATTATGAGAACCGCGAATTCCAAACGTTTCATCCTGGACTGCGGTTATCATACAAGCCTATCACAAGTGAAGCTTTGTGGGATACTCAACTTCGCGCATGCAGACACGTCATACAACATCGTCGCTTCCTTTTTTTATATATATGCAAGAGGGAATTGGAATAACTTCACGTGGTCGCCGAAGCTTCAGCAAAACAACAGCTGGCGCGAGAGCCGGTGGGTGTAACAATGCACGATGTCAGCTTTCAGAACGTTACCCTACCACAGGAAATACTATGGAAATCTGCAAGATTACAGCGTGATCTCTGGGAATTTAATCGTCTACTTTCGCTTTTCTGCTTTTTCGAAGAAAAACACGAAGAAGTGGCTTTCTGCAGTTATTTTCATAGGCGCCGGAATAATGTCATTGATTTTCCATCTTTTGTGTGTGCTTTCTTGCTTCTGCTAGCGCTTTTCAGCTTCGCAATCCCGTCGGTTCTGTTCTTTTTTGTGTGTGTCAGTTGTGAGAGTACTTTCACAAATTTCTGCATGTAACACTGCGCACGTTGCTCTCTGGGAACAAGTTGGCCATGGAGGAGAGTGGATGGTTCCGGTTTTGATCTACACGACGTCGACGAGCAGGTCATGTCACAGGCGTCGCCAGCTGATCAGACGTCCGTCAATCTTTCAGCTGTTTCACGGGCTGGCTTGCTGCAGGACCAGCGTGTACAGCTGAGATCTGCAGTGAAAGAAAAGCACTGCCAAAGCCAGCGCACGAGCTAAGCGGGACTCGAAGCTGCGTCTCAAGATCGCTCGCGCGCCCCAGCCTTTGCAGCGCCGGGTAAGCTCGTGGTCGGACAGATCGCAGAGGCGCCATCATAAAGAGGCTAGCCTAGTTGACCTCCCGCTGTGCGAACCTCCTTCTCGCGCTGATGCATGGTGTCAGAAGTGGGATACGGCGACCACGCATCCTTCGCTGACTTCGCGACCAAGCCATGGACAGACTTCGACCTCCGGAGGGACTCTTGCTGACGGGCAACCTCGCCCAGAATTGCCGTAAGTTCCAGCAGCGATTGGAATAGTACCTCTCATGCCACAGAGCCAGTAAAACCGCGCTCCGAGAAGCAGAAGGCCGCAATCATTTTACACGTTGCGGGTCCAGAGGCATTAGAAGTTTTTAATACTTTCCAATGTTCCACCGAAGAACGTGAAAGCTACGCTACGTTAGTGCAAAATTTTGAAAGCTACTGCACGCCGCGCTGCAACGAGACTTACGAAAGATATATATTTCGATCGTGCAAGCAGAACGAAGACGAAGCGTTTGAATGTTTCTTCAGAAACCTACAGCTCAAAGCACAGTCGTGCAACTTTGGAACTTTGGCCGAATCGATGATTCAAGACCAAATTGTTTACAGTCTTTCTCTCAGCTTCACGTCAGCTGTCCCAGCGAACGTGAAGCTGAGAAAGACTGCTCCGCAAAGACCAGTAGACTCTCGAGAAAGCACTACAACTTTGTAAAGCGGCAGAAATAGCAGTCAAGCAGAGGAAAACCTGGGAAAGTCCGGGACAGACCATGGAAGTCGTGTCGAGGCAATGCCAGTACCGCCAAGCAGGAAAATGTGGGCTGTGTAACACGAAGCACGACCCGAAGAAGTGTCCCGCATACGGCAAAGAGTGCTACAATTGCAAAGGAAAAATCACTTCGCGACACGCTGCAAGACAAAAGTTCCTGTTGATCGCGTACACGACGTGCCCGAGGACCATGTCTTCGAGGTCTTGGAAGTGCAGAGCTGCGACAGCAAGGGCGTATGGTGGGTACAAGCGCAAGTGGCTGGGAAGCCTATTGACCTAAAGGTCGACACCGGAGCACAAGCTAATCTGCTACCGACGAAGTTGCTGCGCCAGATCGACGAGGCCTGTTCCAGTGACCAGAATAACCTGAGGATTACGGGACTACAACGGCAACGTGATCAGCCACTATGGAACTGCCGTCGTCACTGTAAGGTTACGTGGCAAGGAAGCACGAGTGCCGTTTTTTATCGTGCAAGACCACCATCGACCGCTCCTGGGACTGCCGGCGAGTGAATACTTCGGACTCATGAACCGCGTTGACGATGTGTCGGCCAGCGTGCCAAAGGACTAATTGAGACCTACCCAGAACTCTTCCACGGACTTGGGTGCATCAACAAAATGTACAATATGGTACTCAAGCCCGGATCCGAGCCAGTCATCCAAGCAGCACGCAGGGTGCCCCACCTTCTGAGAAGCCGCTGAAGAACAAGCTCGAGCGCATGGAAAGTGCTGAAATCATCACGAAGGTGGACGAGCCATCAGTGCTGGGTAAGCCCACTTGTTATTGTACGAAAAAAAAATGGAAAATTGCGAGTGTGCATGGACTTTCGGAACGTTTATGAGAGCCTGAAAAGGGAATATTTCCAAATGTCTAAAAGAGAAGACATCGAGGCAGAGTTGGCAAACGCGAGTGTGTTTTCGAGACTTGATGCCAACGCGGGCTTCAATCAAATACCGCTGGAAGACGCAACATTGCGAATCTGCACATTCAGTACGCCTTTCGGTCGTTATCGCTTTTTGCGATTACCGTTCGGCATAGCATCAGCGCTGGAAGTTTTTCAGAAAGCGATGACTCAGATATTCGACAGTCTTCCAGGCGTACGTGTGTACATAGATGACGTGTTAATTTGGGGAACCAACAAAGCGGAACATGACGAGCGGCTGCGTAATGCTCTCGAAGCTGCGCGCAGGAGTGGCATTACCCTAAATGCTGGGAAGTGCCAGTTCGGAGTGAGCGAAATCACTTATTTGGGAGATCGAATAAGCAAGACAGGAATTAGGCCTGACCCTGTTTAGTACAGAGTGTTGTGCGGATGCCAACTGCGACAACTAAAAGAGCTTGGTGAGTGAGGGGAACGTCCACGAGGCTCAGACAGGAAACTGCGAACGATGCTGTGTTGGGCACTGTGGTCAAATCTGTTCAAAATAACTGGCCGGTGGTAGGAGACTTTAAGGCATATTCTTTTGAGTTGTCAGTGATTGACGGTATGCTCTTCAAAGGTGCTAAGGTAATGATACCAAAGAGTCTCCGCCTAGAGATGCTAAATAGGCTTCATGACGGTCACTTGGGCAGTAAGAAGTGTAAAGCCAAAGCGCGGCTTTTGATGTTTTGGCCGGGCATGACATCGGAGACTGAGGACATGATTAGAATGTGTGCCACATGCAAGCAGTTCGCGTATCACCAGCCAGCACAGCCCCTATTAATGAGGCAGACACCGTCTCAGCCATGGTCCCGAGTTAGTGCCGATTTGTGCGAGTATGTTGGGAAAACGTACCTCATTACGTCTGACGCGTACTCCAATTATCCCGAAGTGGAGCCTCTAGACAACAACACCACAGCAGCGGTAGTCCACAAGCTCTCGATAATTTTCGCGAGACATGGGATTCCGCTAGAGTTATGCAGCGACAATGGCCCCCAGTTCTCCTCAAAGAGTTCCGGGATTTTGCTAGACGGTACGATTTTCGGCATGTCACATCCAGTCCGTATTTTCCGCAATCAAACGGTCTCGCGGAGAAGGGCGTTCAGATAATCAAGAGAATTTTAATAAAATCCTGTCACTCAAATGGAGATTTCTACCTAGGTCTCCTCAACTATAGATCATCACCCTTGGAAGGTAGAAGATCGCCCAGTGAGCTGCCAATGAGACGACGCATTAGGTCGCGGGTCCCTGACTTCACCGTGGAGCCCACAGACCACGTGAAAAAGCGTCAGCAGCTCCGATCAACGAGGAACCTACCACCACTCCAGTCAGGGGACGTTGTCCGCATAAGGGACAGAAAGGGGTGGCCAACCAAGGCCAAAGTTCAAGAAAAGGTGGCACCAAGGTCCTACGGGGTCGTAAAAGAGGACGGGAGAGAGCTGCGTCGCAACCGGCAACAGCTCATCGCAACGCCCGAAGTATTCGTCCCTGACCCTCAGCCCGACGACAACGACGCACCCATGGTGACCGGGCCCCAGCCATCTAGGAACCTTCCGGGCACATCTTGCTCACAAAGCCCATCCACAGCAATTAGTGCAACCCCAGTCGCTCCTCGGGTCACTGGAGTCCCGGCACCAACGCGAGCCTCGACACGGATGCGGCGCGGCGTCTTCCTCAGCGGCTTCGCTACGATGCCAATTTCAATCAACTCTCCTATTGTGTGCTGTTTGTTAATTTCTTCAATCTTCCTATGTGTTAAGACGTGGTGTTTGTTACTTCAACTTCGCTCGTGTGTGTTAAAAAAAATCAGCAGAACCCATCCTTTGGGAATGATTATCTACGTTAATGCGAATAGCATCAAACGGTGCGGAGTTATGCGCGTTCGTCAGGTGGCCGGCACACTCTAGATACGCCAGCCCACTCTTGAGGCGATTCTAAATTTGTTGACACTTTCACAGCCCTGCGCACCATCTCCGCAGCCCAGCACGTGCGTTTGTGTCACTTAGGAAGGCGAGCAAAGCACGCGCCATACGCACAAACACTCAAAATGGTACCGACCAGACTTTCTGGCGTCTCAGCTAGTCTCAACCAACGGTACTCTAAACGGTTGTTTATATCTTTACCATAGGACGCGCTTTACAGCGCTGTCACAGCTACCGGTGCGCGCGCGTTCCATGCACGAGGGCTCATTCCGCTCTCGTGAGGGTGAGCACGGCCGCTACATCACCCTCTCCCGAGCGCGGGGAGAGGGTGAGCTAGGGGCCGTGCTAAGCCTCACGAGAGCGGAATGAGCCCTCGTGCATGGAACGCGCGCGATGGTAAAGATATAAACAGGTGTTTAGAGTGCGTTGAATGACTGCCTTCATAGCTCTGTGCTTAGCGCGTCTGCCTGCTGATCAAAGGGTCAACGGTTCGAATCCCGCCGGCGCCGGTCTTTTTTGTTTATTTATCGACCCGCGGCGTAAGAGGTTAGAAGCCAGATAGATAGATAGATAGATAGATACATAGACGAAAAAGTGCGTGAAGTATCCAAAGAATGCTATTCGCATTAATATTCGCATTAAAAGAATGAAAAAGGAAGGTGTAATTGGAGCGTGCTCCACCAGTGAACCAAGCTCGTGCCGGGCAAGCTCGTGCCCGGGCAGATCGGAGAGGCGCCATAATAAAAGGCTAGCCCTAGTTGACCTCCCGCTGTGCGAACCTTCTTCGCGTGCTGATACACTCCCCCTTTCGGGACGCGTTTGGGACGTCTCTTGAACGAGACATCCCAAACGTGTGTAATCCTCTGGATAACATAGGATAAGCATGCCGGCATGATGCCTAAACAGATGACTGCTTTTGTGACCCTATAATTTAGCTCTCATTGGAGTTGTGATCAGTTGATTCCGTGGTTCAAGCGCACGGACCGTAATGAATTGTTTCAATGTTTAGGAAAACAAGATCGGGCTTACAAAACGTGTTATGTCGTTTAATTCCGTAGGCTGCAACTACTTCCGCTTACGAAGGGATTTCCAGCACTAGACTTTATATTTGCTAATACTACGTAGGGTCTTCGAACAGGACTGCGCGAATAGTTAGAAAATTTTATCCACTCACCAGCTCTGGTCACTTAGTGACCAGAGCTGATGAGTGGAGTCATTTTTATTTATCCACCCGGCGCCAGCTATCGATATGTGGGGGCACCAGGGCGCACAGATGAGATTAATGAAGTGCACCCATGCAGAGGTTCCGGAGGCAATGGTACCTGCTTTTCCGAAGAGTGGAGGGAGAGGGGAGGGGGGGTGCTCGGGCCCCTCGAGTTCCCCTGTAGTCGGCGCCTATGGATGGCTTGACACGCTCGCCGTTCGCCTGCGTTCGCTCGTAGCAGACGGGAGTTTATCGTGCGGAGGGAGACGGCAGAAAAGGGGGGGGGGGGGCGAAGCCTGGCATCGCCGCAGGGGGCTCTGCGGGAAATTTAGGGGGGGGGAAGGCTCGGGCTCTCTTCCCTCCCCTTCCCTTCCTCCCCTGGTGTTGCGACGTCAAGTTTCTGGGCGAAATTGCCCGATCTGAAGCGGGCTTGAGCGGCGTGAGTCCGATGAGTGCGTGAGGGGTATGAGTGCGTGAGGGCCGCGAGGGCGGTGAGGTGTGTCAGGGGCAAGAGTGCGAGGGCCGTGAGGGCGGTGAGTGCGTTAGGGGCGCGAGGGCCATCAGTGAGTGGGGGGCTTGAAGGCGGTGAGTGGCGTGAGGTCAGTGAGTGCGTGAGGGGCGTGAAGGGTATGAGTGCGTGAGGGCCGTAAGGGCGGTGAGGGGCGTGAGGGCCATGAGTGAGTGAGGGGCGTGAGGGCCACGAGTGCGCGAGGGCCGTGAGGGCGGTGAGTACGTGAGGGGCGTGCGGTTCAGCGAGGGTGAGTGAAGGGCTGAAAGTGAGTGTGACTGTGAGGATGAGGGTGAGTGAGGGTCTGAAGGTGAGTGTAGCTGTGAGGGTGAGGGTGAGTGAGGAGCTCAGGTGAGTGTGGCAGTGAGGGTGAGGGTGAGTGAGGGCGACCTAAAATGCCGACCTCTGGCCAAACGTCGGCTTCTTGTTACTCCACTGGGCGAAATACAAGCCGCGTCCTCACAGGAGACTCGCAGTTGAGCCCAACGTTTGCGCATGAACGTTTAAGGAAACTCAATCAATTCGCCCTCACTACTGAACAAAAGTTACTACAAAGTCTTCCTCGTGCCACCATATATCTTCCACTCTAATTTTATGCTAATGGGAGACTAAGTTCTCGCAAACGCCGAGATCGGCTAGCTAGGAAGGAGGCCCTAACAAGTCTCCCCTATTCCTCGTTAAGCCGTTTTGGACGAGCCTTTACAGACGCCCAAGATCTGTGTCTGAACGGCGTGTCTAAAATTATGTCGGCATACTCAGTCAGGAAGAAACAAAACACATAGCAAATCTTCACATAGCAAATCTTATGGCCATTAGCAAACGTCAAATGAACTTGGAATCCTTTAGTTCGTTTGACGCACTGCAGAGAGGTTCAAGCCTGCATACGTGCCGTCCGGCGAAAGGTGCGACATTCTTCACGCAAATGCTCGACTGTTGCATTTCTTAAAAATGGGTTGTGTGTGCGAATGTGCCTATATGATTGCAGGTTAACTTCATGCGATATTGAACTACACTTTTCGCAAGTCCCGTGTACTTGGTGAATATTTGGGGTGAAAAACACGCTATTTACACAAATTACCGTAAAGTTACACGTTGAGTAACGGATAATTCGTTAAAAAACCATGCGAGGTTGTAAAAAACGTGTTTTGGTTCGGACACGCATAACCGTGTAGCCGACCTGGAAAACACGCATCAACCCCCGGCGACGACCGCAGCATTGCCGGCTACCGAAATGCTTAGGGACACACCTAGAAAGGACCGTGGAGACAAATTCCGCGGAAAGAAACATGTCTCGGAGACAGATATGCACCAAAAGCAACTATGCCATGTCGCGGGACGGGGCAAACCCCGAGCTTACCGTGCTTGCTGCCATTTATTCTGGTCGATGGCAATGCGGCTTCCCTCATGTCGCCCATGCTTGTATTTATTTTAGGCGTCTTGATAATTGTTTCTTACACACCACAAATAAAGTTAGAGGTCTAATCACTCGTTCTAAACAGCTACAATGAATATAAAAAGCGTGCCCTCGATCCAGTGGCGTCACGAGGGTCAGCGGCACCGGGAGCGGTAGCCCGCCGCGACCCTCCCCCCCCCCCCCGCTCTCGTGTGGCCCGCTACCACCGCCCCCCCCCCCCCCCGCTCTCGTGGCCCGCCGCGACACCCCCTGAGCGCTGCACCCGGGGCGGTCCACCCCCCCCTTGTGGTGACACTGCCTCGATCTGAACACGTGACATTGCAGTTGGTTTCGTTTTGTCTTTAACCCTTCAACTGCAAGCGAAGGTGCGCCGCTTCCCATGCAGCACCCTCCTCAGAATTTGCGGCGCTCCGTGGTGGCCAGTATTGCTGCATCTGTATGTCATCTTTAAGTTAGAGCTGACTGAGAAAATCTGGCCATGGCGCAACGCCGATGTACGCTGGAAGCTATGGAGTCGGTTTGCTTTCGTTGTTTTTATTTGGTCGGAGAACATCTGTCAACAACGCACGTTTAACATGGCTCCGGTATTGTTTCGGTTGGACAGGAAGGGGGAAGCTGCTCGGTTTGTGAGCACATGTAGCGAAGACGTGACCGGAGAAGTGCCCCTGTTATGCTCTCGGAAGACGGAAAGTATCATTCGTAATCGTCGTGTGTGCTTGGAAAGCGAAGGCAGTCACAGGGTCCACAAGTGCACAACCACAAGCCAAGGTTCACGACAGCGCTGCGTTGACTTCAGCGATCTCGTTCTGTTTGGTGCAACACGGTGATGCGACAAAGAGCTGAAACGTTCGTGGTGTGTGGTGCGGTGCTTGGAGATAGAAAGCCACACTAACACGGAGCTCAAATTCGTTGTTGTGGGGTTGAGGTTCTACGGGTTCAGTCCCGTCGTTGTCAGCTGTTCCGGTCCGGCTGGTCCGGGAGGACGCACGAGTGTCTTTAAAAGTAGATTTTCCTTCGTTCTGTTTCAAAATGTGGAAGTATCCCGACGCACACCGTGAGTAAAAAGCTGCGGGAATTTTCAACAAAATTACGTCGTTTTAATTGAACAATGGACTCCGGATTGTTGTCCTAAATCTACCGTTTTTATGCTTCGTGTTGTTGGACTGCGTTTGCACAGCGTCGCACACCACTCGAGTAGATGATTCGGTCCTGCAAACGACCGGTTAACAGAATTTCAGGGAGACTTAAGTCACCACCGATATTTTCCTGTAAATCTCGTGCGAGTTTGTTGCGCTCATCATGCGGTGTGAATAAATTAGGGCAAGGTTTCTTACCTACCCACAAATGCATGAACTGAGACCATTCTTTACGTAGTGAACATAGTGCCTTTTCTTTATTTTGGGAAAAGGCGTTGGTGCATTTATTATGGTATAATCACTTGAGAGTTGAGAAATTGGGAGAGCGAGCAAGCGTTTTTTAACTTTGTCCCTTTTTCTCTGGCACTGCCCCTAGTTTCAAGTTTCAGTTTAAGTAGGCACACCTACAAGTAGGTACAAACTGCTTTAAAGCAGGTAGAAGACAGGGAAGTGAGGACGGTGTGGACCCCGTGTTTCGCGCTTTTCGCAAGGTGACTGGGTAAATGATTTTGCGAGGTATGCGGAATATGCAAACGATTTTCTTATGCCCGTCGTTTGCGTCTCCAGCAAAACGAATAAGATGATCTACAAAGGTACAATCACAAGCCAAGATTTACGATAACAGTGGATTTGCTTCGGTGGTCCGTGTAGTTGTATTTTACCCTGCTCTCTGCAACACCGTGTCATGACGAAGAGCTGGAACGGTCGCGGTTTGTGCTGGGCTATCGGTTGACAAAACCCGCATCGCCCGCATCGGCACCCAGTGCACTTGGGCGTTTGATGCTCAAGCCTTTCATCCGCGGCTTGTCGCCAGCTGATCCTGCTGCTCGATGGTGAGGAAGCGGCGAGAGTGAACTCTGAAGTCAATGTAAATCCTCGTTCATCCAGTTATCCGGTGTCAAAGTGTGGAAGATGTCCAACGCGTACTGAGGGCGGTAGCTATGAGCGTTTTCCCTTGCTTTTATAACCGAAACCAGAGCAGCGAGATAACTGCCTGGCGTACTCCCAAATGACGGAAGCAGTAAGTTTCAACAGGTCGAGTACGTCACCGCGGATGTAGGCGAGACGATGCACACTGTTTAAACGCTTGCAGTATCCACGAGTGGTACCAGAAAAACGACGTCAACAGAGAAGGAGCTCGCGATTCAGCATATTGCAGTACCACAGGCCCGTGAATTTCCAAAGTTCGGGGTGGCAACAGTATAAAAAAGAAAAGAGGGAAAAAGAAAAAAAAACGCATTAGCGCCACATTAGTGATCACGAATAACACCGGTCACAAACTACCAAGCCCCACCGCTCCACTCGACACCGACACGACATACGACAACAAACTGCATCAAAACGCCCCAAAAGTGAAGGCGTCTGCTCCCGTACGCGTAGTGCAACTAGCGGAAGTGAAGTGTTCGGCGGATGTCCTTCACAGGAATATATAACAAATGCTTTGCGCAAGGTTCATTTCCATTTATTACTAAATACATAATGATAAAATCCCAATAATTTGTTTTTCTATCTGATCCAAGTTAGTCGGACTGCTCATAACACTGGTCAAGCATAAAAGTAACAAAACTTTGAACTTTTTCATGACCGGTTTAAGGTTTATTGTTAATACATCGTTATTTTTTGCAACGGGCTAACATTATAGATTTTGCCTCCATACTTTTTAAATGCAAACGGTTCTTACATACCGCTGTCCATCGCGCCATGTTTTTTGTGTCTTCTATAAATCTGTCACAGTCAGCGACCAAAGAGCTCACCCGCACATGTCAAGCTTATATGCGCCGCGGGGAGAAAAGTATGTTGAGTAGGTAGGGTCGGGCGCAGTGCCGTTGTTGTGTTTGTGTGTATGTCGATGTCGGTGCTGTGTAATACGTAGTATTCGTGATCTTTCCCAGCGTATTAACAGACTCCTGATTTTTTCTTCTTTACAGGCTGCCAGAAATTTCACTAGGTGGCACAAGTTACCCCCTATTCCAAATAGTTTGCTCCAGTTATTTATCTATGTAAGTTCGGCATTCATTTTTTTTGTCTAGCCGTTCCGTCGTAGCTACCGTCACCACCTAGTAACGCTGGCCGCCACCGACCGCCGACGACGCACGTGCGTACGTTTGCACGTAGCTTCGTCCGCCGCTTGAAGACTGTGTACTGTGTATAAAAGACATCGAACGAGAACAAACGCGTCCTGTGTGCTTTCAATTCGGCTAAAAGGCGCGCAGCTCGCTGGGCTCGTCTCTCGCCTGTTCTCGGCTGCTGGCCGCCATGTTTCATAAGGAACACGCTCAACCGTGTTTTGCGGAAGGCAAACACGGTGTATCGTGTTAAGCTTACACGGCACCTCATGTGTAGACGAATAACACACATGGCTGCGTGTAAAACGAACACGTTTTGACGTGTCCGCTCTGGGACAACGGTTTACACGTCTGGGCGTGTTATTTTTGCTAACAGTGTAGTAGAACGCAAGCGTGTGGGACTCCACTTCGTGCAGTGCTGCGGGTCAGTGCAGCTATAAGAGATAAGAAGTGTGTTGGATTTTAGCTTTTCAATGGCGTCTCTGAGTTTTAATTCACGTACTCAGACGTATTAAGAAAAAAAAACAGTAATTGCAAAAAGGTATATTTCGTCAGTGTACGAACAAAACAAGTAGCAAACTTCCTGAAGAGCAACACTACACTATAGGTGCGAGCTCTGTCTACTCGTACTTATTGGTTGTCACGGCGTGTTGACTCGTACACAAGCAAGCTTCGGAGCGTCGAGATCCCAAGCACTGGCTCGTTCACATGCCCCGAAATGCGAACAGAAAGGCTCGAGTACAAAAATACAACAAGCATGTGACAACACTAACTTTACGTACGGTTCGGGCTTGTGCTGAAGCTTCGAGATCTGGCCATTTAGGTTTGTTAAAGGCCGACGTAAAACCTCGGTTTTCTGCGGGGAAGATAATCCTCTTAACGCTCCCCTCTCCTAAGCTGCGAGGGAGCCAAGTTGGGGAGGGTAAAAAGTGGAGAGGATATAGGAACGGAGGGGGCGGGCATAAGTGGAAAACGCGAAGTGTACTTACGTCGACCTTTAAGAGATCAGAAACAATGCGCTCGGGACCAGTCATAGGCGGCGACTACGGGGGGGGGGGTGGAGCCCGAGCCTCCCCCACCCTAACTATCCCGCAGAGCCCCTTCCGGCGATTCCGGGCTCCCCCTCCCCTCTCTGCCGTCTCCCTCCGCACGATAAAGTTCGTCTGAACTGGTCAGAGTCACCATGGCAACGAAGCGTTTCATTATGAACGAACGGGCGAACGCAGCGTGTCAAGCCATCCATAGGCGCCGACTACAGGGGGAACTCGAGGGGCCCGAGCATTCCCCCCCCTCCCTCTCCCGAGCTCTTCGGAAAAGCAGGTACCATAGCCCCCGGAGCCTCTGGTGGCACTTCATTAATCTCATCTGTGCGCCCTGGTGCCCCCACATATCGATAGCTGGCGC
Source organism: Ixodes ricinus (assembly GCA_037355805.1). Classification (NCBI taxonomy): domain Eukaryota; kingdom Metazoa; phylum Arthropoda; class Arachnida; order Ixodida; family Ixodidae; genus Ixodes; species Ixodes ricinus. Next base: position 18,423 of record JAZHYW010032511.1, on the reverse strand, counting down.
CAAGTGGATAAATAAAAATGACTTCCACCCACCAGCTCTGGTCACTAAGCGACCCGAGCTGGTGAGTGGATAAAATTTTCTAACTAATCGCGCAGTCGTGTTCGAAGACCCTACGTAGTATTAGCAAATATAAAGGCTAGTGCTGGAAATCCCTTCGTAAGCCATTGGAAGTAGTTGCGAATGACGACAGGGTGGCACCTCTAGCGGACCTGCAGCCTACGGGAATAAACGACATAATACGTTTTGTAAGCCCCATTTTGTTTTCCTAAACGTTGCAACAATTCATTACGGTCAGTGCGCTTGAACCACGGAATCAACTGATCACAACTGCAATGACAGCTAAATTATAGGGTCACAAAAACAGTCATCTGTTTAGGCATCATGCCGGCATGCTTATCCTACGTTATCCAGAGGATTACACACGTTCTGGACGTCTCTTTCAAGAGACGTCCCAAACGTTTCCCGAAAGGGGGGGGGAGGCGGGACCGCCACCCCCTTCCCCCTCCCCCGGCAAGTTGAGAACTTTTCGAATATGGGACTAGGAAACATAAAATGACGTATGTTTTATAGTGCACACGCTCTGTGTATGATCTCTTGTCGACTTGTAGATCGAAACCGGAATCATGCCACTCTCCTCCCTGGCCAACTAGTTCCCAGAGAGCAACGCGCGCAGGGTTACATGCAGAGATTTATGAATGTACTCTACAACAGAAACACACACACAAAAAAGAACCGACAGGGTTGCGGACCTGAAAATCGCTAGCAGAAGCAACAAAGCACACACAAAAATGGAGGACCAAAGACAACATTATTCCGGCGCCTATGAAAATAACTTCAGAAAGACACGTCTTCGTGTTGTTCTTTGGAAAAGCAGAAAAACGAAAGTAGACGAATAAATTCCCAGAGAACACGCTGTAATGTTGCAGTTTTCATTAGTATTCCTTGTGGTAGGGTAACGTTTTGAAAGCTGACATCGTGCATTGTTACACCCACTCCGGCTCTCGCGCCAGCTGTTGTTTTGCTGGAGCTTCGGCGACCACGTGAAGTTATTCCAAATTCCCCTTGCATATATTAAATAAAAAGGAAGCGACGATGTTGTATGACGTGTTTGCACGCGCGAAGTTGAGTATCCCAGAAAGTTTAACTTGTGATAGGCTTGTATACTAACCGCAGTCCCGGATGAAATGTTTGGAATCCGCTGTTCACATCGCGAGTATATCTATTCTTTACCAGCCCCAACACATCTGGCAAGGGACGTTTTCTCTTCCTTTCGATTTTGGTCTACAATTGCCGTGGTGCTTCATCCGGTGGAGAATGTGGTTATTTGTAAGGCTAAGAATTTGCTCCGTACAATTACAGTGTAAATATTTTCCACTTTGATTTGCGTTCCACACGCAGTTCCGCTTCGCATGCGGGATGTTTGTGATGTAATAAGGGTCTAGTAAACTTGGGGCTCGTTTTTGCCAGCTCTTTTTCTCATTTTAGGCTACAAATTGTAATTGTAGCGGCTTTAATTCACCGCGTGCAATCTCGGATTGCTCTGACCGTTCGTTGTCTGCGGCAATAAAATGCGGGGCACAAGAAATGCGTTGAGCTTGAGTTTTATTCTTACAGTGCAGTCACGACTGGTCATTAGATACGGTTTACTGTGTCAGTGCGGCCTATTAATTAATACTGCGTGCTCGGGGTTCCCATATCCAATTCTGTTTGCACTGCGACTATGGATTACAGCTATAACCCATCCCTGGAGCCGAAGAACGGGATTCTATCAGATGCCCTGGTTGGATATTAGACCCGAATGAAAATGACTGAATCGGCAATCAACCCAAAATTAAACAGGATAAAACACACAGACACACACACACAAGAAAACAAGACACAAAAAAACGCCCAGTCTGCGAAACAAAATAAACAAAATATTTGGGGAAGATAAGACCTGGCATTCGATCAAACCCAATTTCAGACCTGCACTGGATTTGGCATTTTTCAATTTGGTTTTGATCTGACATTGTCGTACTGGATGCCAAATATTCGTGAAGTATATTTAAAATGAGACGTCTTATATGCCTACTTCATAAATAGTTTTCCGTGTTTTCGGTAAATACCAATAAACCCCGATCGGGAAAAATTGAAAAAAAGAAAAAAAAACGAATTGGAGGTACATCTGAATAGGGAAATTCGATATTGAAAGAAAGGTTTTGATCGGCAGCATGGTTATTTTGTGAACCTGAACAGATCCCGTGCTAACTGTCCTTGATGCTGGAGTGATCAATATCGCTTGCCGGCTGATTGAGAATCTGTACTTGATGTTGCTTCTTTCTTTGAGAAGCACGCACTTTTTCCCGTCTCCTTCTGTTCTCGGTACCAGGATGACGTACCAGTGACCCCGGTCACACATTTGTAAATATGTCGCGAGCAATTGTTTTATAACACTTGTTCCGATAAACCCCGATTTTCTTCCCTGCACTGAAAATAAACACCTGAAAACAAAGATTCCGAAAGAAAGCAAAATAAAGCCCGAAAAATAACCCCCGAAAACAGAGAACCCTATCTTTGAAGCGCACAAAGTATTTTTTTAATTACGTTTATTTAAGACTTTCTCGCGTAGAGTACACATTTTTTCGAACAGTTATTGAATCATTTTGAAGATACCCGTGAAACACATAAAAAGCTGGTAATATCAGGAAAGAAAATTTGAGGGTTCTATCTGTCGTGACTTGGACTGAAAAGCATATCGCGCGTTGAATACCTGAAATCATAATTGTAACCACCATCTGCTCACGGACAACACTTAATATCTGACCTTCTCCGCCCAATTTGATTGGAACGTTAGATTTTCCATTCAGGTATTCTCAGATGCCTTTGTGTTGCTTGACAGAACAAAGCATTCCGATGGCATTCAATCTGCGTCACAATGCTTGCAGCCATGGTGTTCGTACCTTTTTCAACAGCCTTAATCCAGACGTTTATACTCTATCTATTGCGCAAATAATCCAGCCATTTGTAGCTCCGGAAAATAATAGTTGGTTAGTGGCACCCGCTGACCCGATATCGCAAGTCTGATCTTGCCAGTCTCTGTATGCAATAACCAAGCTCAACGGAAGGTAAGTCGTAAAATCATCAAGTTTTTTTAGATCCGCAGTTATAGAAATCGAGACAAATACATGAAAAGAGGATGAGACTATGTCCCACATTTTTGTTAGTGTTATACAACGATATATAGTTAGCGTTATAGAACGATATGGAACATTTAATACTTTTCGTTTTGAAAACTTGTACTCGCAGTTCGATCAAAATGACCCGTTGTGCACCAAGCACCATATATATTAACTACAACGCAAAAAAAGAACAAACATAACGCAAGCGCAAATTTTTAGTAGTTCGTAGAACCAGAAATGGCATTTTCTTTTTGTGTTGAAGAACACTCCATGGCAAAATTGTCTTGAAAGAAAGTTATTGCGCAGACGCATTGACGTGCAAAGACGACGGAATTAAACTTCGTTTAATCCTATGAATACTTCGTGCTCGTATAGTGTGAACTACTTGAGCAAGCTACCAACAAAAACAAGCCCTGGATCAGTCTATGCCGAATCAATTAGAGTTAATTATATCTCCAGATGAGCATAAGAGAATATGTGCTTATACCTTAACCTGCGGCAAAATTGTAACAACAATTTTACCGCAAGTAAAACTGTTGTTAAGAGGCAACTTGAAGAGAAAAAGTATAGAAAAGGTATAATCAACAGAAATTTAAAATTCACGAATCTCTACATATTGTGCTGTAACCCCTGACCACACTTTATTGTCATACTAGAATTCATAAAACGACATTCTGCCAAAATGTTTGCCAAAGACATTATCGTTTTTACCTCTTCCCCTATGACCGAAACTGGCGATGAATAAATTATTGTTTCATGATAAGTGTCATAAAAAGGAATGCATATTGGCACCAAAGCATAATAAAAAAGCTGCCTATATAAGATTTGGTATGCGCAAGTCTAATCACTAAAAGCATTTCTAAATATATATTTTAAATTTTATTTAAGGATCTTCACTTTGTGGCAATATGTTTCTTTTGGCGGTCGCTTGCACATTAATGCTGTTCATAGAAGGTAAGCAAGAACGATTCCACTTGAACTCTTTTACCAACTTTACTATAGCCGTACTTAATACCCTTCACATGCCAGGATATAACAGCGTATATACCTTGCAGCGATAACCTATTCGGTGCATGAGTACCAGTTTGGAATTGTTCCGCCCGCCCTTAGAATCGTGAGCATAAACTTGGCGAGGAGTGCGGTACAAAGCTTTTGCGACAGAAACTCGCATTCGACTGACGTCATGAATGAAAGATCCTCGGGGAACATGTAAAGCTCAAAAACATTGCTGCCAGATTCGCGCTGAATCCTCTAGTGCCCATCGCACGCTTCCCGCGATTGATCATATGCTTATTTTAAATATTTCGGCACGCAACGAAGACAGTAGTGATAGCCAAGCAACAGTCGATTTAAAAAAACTGTAACAGGGTAACTAAAAACAAACAACCGTCCCTAAGCCTTTTTGCCCATACCCTTGCCGGTTGCATACCTGCGATAGCGGGCGATAAAATAATGCACCGGGTCGCGGGTGCGTGATTTGCGTGCTGGCGGCCCATGCGAAAAAGGTCTATGGACACTGGTTTGACCTATTTTAGCGCTGTATTAGTGCTCTGCCGCATGTGAGCCAGACTTTTGATGTTTGAAAACACAGTAAAGCGCTAATTTAGTGCTGAGTCAGCAACTAAAATTTGCGCTGATGTAGCGCTGACGTTTGAATATTTCAGCACGGCAGAGCAAGTGTGAATCGGTTTTAAATTATACTTTATTCGGAATATACGATTAAGTTTATTATACAACTTTTGCGCTTTTTTATACATATTTATGAAATCTAAAAGAGTCCTTAAACAGTACGTGAAACTCAGTATTTAAGAGATCTATTTAATTTGTTTAGAACGCAATAACCAGTCGGGTATAGATGTTTTGTGTTTCTGTTCGTTCTCAGTATCGTGGAATTGGTATCTGGTAGTGGGATAAAAAAAATAAAACATGTAAACCTGGAATACTTTGTGCGAAAAAAAGTATAGTTGAGGCAAAAGAAGAATGTATGACAATCACGCATTTTTCGTGAACCCACTCCAGCTGCTTGGAAAGATCAGAACGATGTATAAACGCTTGCCAGAAGTGACGACATTCAAGATGGCTGTGCCCTTGTGGAAAAGGTTATAGTATAGGTCATGTGACATCAGTTTTTCCGCCAAATGTGGTGGGAAAATGAATTGGTTCAGAGGACTTGTGACGGCAAATTAAATATGTACTGAACATAGGAAAAGATAAATCCTATCTGGTTAGGACAGGCACGTCTCAAAATGAATGTCCGTCGAAAAAAAAACCAAAACACCTCTTTGCCCAATATTTGTGTCACAGTACGAATATTTTCATTTGAGGCGAAACGGAAATTGTACCCCTGTGGGATGAAGATGATAGCGTTTGTACGCAACTAAACCCCTTTGCAAGTGGGAACCCGGCTTAACCCCGAACCGCGCGCAGAGGTAAAGCGGACCACCCTAATGAAAAATACCCCAGCGGCAATCCTGGTGTGACACCAGAATATCTGGTGTGCCCGCCAGCAATGCTGGTGTATCGAGAACACCAGCCTGGTGTGCCCACTAGAAATGCTGGTGTACCCGCACATCAGCCTGATGGGTACACCAAGAGAGTCTGGTGTCACCACCACAGGGCTCATGTGCCCACCAGGCAGCCTGGTGTGCACACCACGCAGTTTGATGTGACACCAGAGTTGTGTTTTTGTTGACTTTTCTCCCTGTCCGCGAGCGTGTTTTCTATCAGTTTGTGGGCCGCCCCGTCCCCCGACGGGTGCCTTGTTTCCTCCCGTCTTGGTGGTCGCCGGAGACCGCGCGGCGGGCCCCTTTGTGCTCAAGAAGCGTCCCCCTCGTCCCGAGCACTTTCCCAGGGCGGCCTTGAGGAGCTTGGGGCGCTCGCCGGCTCGCCTCTTCGAGGGTTTCTCTTTCCTTTTCCGCCGGTATTCTTGTTTAAGTTTGATAAAAAATAAGTCTTCTTTGTGAGTCGAAGCCGAAAAGATGTGTGTGTGCGCTTCCGACTCCGACGAGCTTGGTTTGGCGGCAAAACAACAAAGAAAGCTAGTAATTATTACACTTTTGGGTGCCAAAAACCGGGAATTAACGGCCAGATCATGCCTACTACGAGCGAGGAGGGCGTCGACCGCCTGAAGCAAAAGAGGATTACCTCGCGAGCCGCCACAACAAAGATCATCAACGAGATTGGCGTCCTACTGGCCACGGATCCAACCGACATCGATGAGCTTGAAGAAACATTTGATATTCTGCTTAAGGAGGCTTCCTGAAAGAGCTGGACAAGGAAATCGAGCCATCTGTCGAATATGATGCCTTAGAAAAGGAGATTTCTGGCGCGGAGGGTACACGGAACGGATCAGCGTAACTAAGACACGAGTCCACCCGCCAGCTGAGAGGCCAAGAATTGTGGAACGACAGGGCGTCCGGTTCTTCGACGCAGGGCAGTGGCTCCGGACAAACTCCAGTTGATCACGGCCAACTCCCTACAACAGTAAAGCTTCCGAAGCTTTACTGTTGTGCTCTTTGCTTTTTTGAATAAAGTAATTATGACAGCAGCGTTGGTGTCAAACTTATTATTGTACCCTTTTTGTGAGTAAAGCAACACCCAGTCGACAGGTGCTCTGGTATCACACTACAACAAAACCTGATGTCCCACCAGAACACCAGATTGCTGGTGTCACATCAGAACACCAGATGTCTGGTGTCACACTAACACACCAGATTTCTGGTGTCACACCAGAACACAAGATTGCTGGTGTGAAAATGTCCCAAATCACATCTGTGAAAAAGTCTGGTGTATACATCAAGTCACACCAGCCCTCGGCCTGGTGTATTTTTCACTAGGGCAGTAACGTAGAAGGGGACCTACTCTCCAGCCAGGGCGTTCGCTGCTTGTCGCGCAATGTTGCCAAGCGTCTCTTGCTCAAGCAGGCACCACCAAACGCAGAAAGAAATAACTTTTTTTTGTAAAACATTCTGGTGTTGTTATCTACCGTGAAAGAGCACGAACAATTAAATAAAAAACCTGAACCAGTAAGAAATCGAAAAATTGGCAAAAATATCTAATGATATTTAATGAAAAAATTAGAAAAATATCTAAGGATAATGCGCCATAAGCCGCATGGCCATTGCATCAACGATGGCCGGTCTCGCGGCAGCTCTGGCTTCCACGACGTGCTAGAACAGAGCCCGAAACAGCCTGCAATCGTTATAAAACCAGCGCCAGCCCTTAAAACATGCCCAGTCCTGGAATATGTGATGGTACGATTCTGTGTGGACACGTCCTCCTGCGTTCCGAAACAGTAAGGGTGTCGCTGTCGCTGGCCGTTGGGGATACATCAGACGCCGCCATCTTGTCATCGCGCACGCCATCGACGTGCCCCTGGAGCGGGACGCCTTTTTTGGAGGTCGATACGGGGCAGCGACGTCCGTGACGTCATGGCCGGAAACGTAAAAACAAGCAAAAATATGATTTTTGTTTTTTTGTTTTACGTTTGGCGGAGAACGCGGAGAGTTTGTGTAAACTTGTGCTTAGTGTTGGGGCGGGGGAGGCGGTGGTCGCGGCATGTTATTGTTGCAGCGCCGTACGCTAAAGAACAGAAGCCAGATACACGAAACGATCTTACGCCAAGAATGTACGTACGACAACAGCTCCGGAGCCGTCTTTCCACGATCAAATCAACATGACCAACAACGTCACTGAGTTACTTGGTCGCGACGACCAACGGACGTTTATTTTTCTACGTGCTCTTCTCGCGGGTCCTAGATTTCAAGCAGCAAGAAAAAAGAAGGAAGTACTCGAAACCGGCCACGACGAACATGAACGCTGGATCCACGAAACACCCGGGAAAAGGTACAACGGCAACGATGCCACTGACTGAGCGAGCTCGAGGGGGCCTACACTGTTAGCAAAAATAACACGCCCAGACGTGTAAACCGTTGTCCCATAGCGGACGACGTCCAAACGTGTTCGTTTTACGCGCAGCCATGTGTGTTGTTCGCCTACACACGAGGTGCCGTGTAAACTTAACATGCTACTCCGTGTCTGCCTTCCGCAGACACGGTGTAGCGTGTTGGCTGAGCGTGCTCATAAAACATGGCGGCCAGCAGCCGAGAACAGGCGAGAGACGAGCCCAGAGAGCCGCGCGCCCTTCAGCCGAATCGAAAGCACACAGGACGCGTTTGTTCTCGTTCGATGTCTTTGTATACACAGTAAAGTCTCCAAGCGGCGGACGTAGCTACGTGCAAAGGTACGTACTTGCCTCGTCAATCGGTGGCGTCGGTAGGGCTACGACGGAGCCGCTAGACAGAAGATGACGCGAATACCGAACCTTACATGGATAAAAAAATCTCGGGCAAGTATGGAATGTGTGGTACCTTCTGCAGCTACGTAGTGAGATTTCTAGCAGCCAGGCGGGAAAAAAAAAAAACAGGAGTCAGTGAACAAAAGGTAAGAGCGCAAACGAGTTGCGTGGTGGTTAAATATTTTGCAAAAAATCCCGAGACTGGGACGAAAAGGCGACGGACAAACACAAAGTCTCAAACACAGCTGAATTTGTATTTCACCAACGAAAGGTGCTGTATATAGGCGTCAAATCCTACACAATTCAAAGGAGACGAAGGAAAGAGAGGGAGAAACCTACACAAAACAACCGAGACGAAAAGAAAGAAAGGGAGAATGTGGGAAAACCCGTTGCCACAAGTAGTACAACCAAAAACAGGAGTCAGTTAATACGCTGAAACGATCGCGAGTAGACTGCAACCCTACAGACACCGCAGACAACGACTGCCACGTATTACACCGTACCGACACACACACCAAACACAACAACGACACTACGCCCGACACTTTCTACTAACAACCTTTTCTCCCCGCGGCGTATATCAGCTTGACATGTGCGGTTGAGCTCTTTGGTCGCTGACCGTTACAGACTTATCGAAGAAGACACAAAACACGGCATAATAGACAGCCGCACTTAAGAACTGTTTGCATTCAAAAAGTATGGAGGCAAAATCTATAATGTTAGTCCGTTGCGAAAAACAACGATGTATTAACAATAAATCTTAAACCGGCCATGAAAAGTTCACACTTTTGTTATTTTTCATGCTCGACCAGTGTTATGAGGCAGTCAGACTACCCATGAATCAGATTTAAAAAAAAAAACACACAAATTACTGGGATTTTATCATTATGTAAATAATAATAAATGGAAATGATCCTTGCCCAAAGCACTCTTTTATATATTCTTGTGAAGGACATCCGCCAAACACTTCACTTCCGCTAGTTGCAGTACGCGTACGGTGAGCAGACGCCTGCTACTTTTGGGGCGTTTGATGCGCAGTTTGTTGTCGTATGTCGTGTCGGTGTCGAGTGGAGCGGTGAGGCTAGAGTTTGTGACCGGTGTTATTCATGATGTAACGCTGATTGTTTTTTTTTTTATCATCCGCCATTACCTTGAACGACTGAAAATTCACGGGCCGTGGCACTGCATTATGCTGAATCGCGAGCTCCTTCTCTGTTGACATCGTTTTCCTGGTACAACTCCTGGATACTGCAAGCGTTTAAATAGTGCGCACCGTCTCGCCTACATCCCCGGTGACGTGCTCGACCTGTTGAAACATATTGCTTCCGTCATTTAGGAGTACGCAAGGCAGTTATCTTGTTGCTCTGGTTTCGGTTATAAAGCAAGGCAAACGCTCGTAGTTCCTGCCCTCAGTACACGTTGGACATCTTCCGCACTAGGACTGGATAACTGGATGAACAGATTGCATTACTTCAAACGTCACTGTAGCTGCTTCCTCACCGTTGAGCAGCAGGATCAGCTGGTGACAAGCCGCGGATGAAAGGCTTGAGCATCAACAGCCCAGGAGCGCTCGGTGCCGATGCGGGCGATGCGGGTTTCTGTCAACCGGTGGGCCAGCACAAACCGTGACCGTTCCAGCTCTTCGTCATGACACGGTGTTGCAGAAAGCAGTGTAAAATACAACTGCACGGACCACCGAAGCAAACGCACTGTTATCGTAAATCTTGGCTTGTGATTGCGCCTCTGTAGATCATCTTATTCGTTTTGCTGGAGAGACGCAAACGACGGACATAACAAAATCGCTTGCATATTCCGCATACCTCGCAAAAACATTTACCCAGTAACCTTGCGAAAAGCGCGAAACATGAAGTCGCACCGTCCTGACTTCCCCTGCCTTTACCTGCTTTAGAGCAGTTTGTACCTGCTAGTAAGGTACGCCTACTGAAACTGAAACTTTAGAAACTAGGGCAGTGCCAGAGAAAAGGGACAAAGTTGGGAAAGCTTGCTCGCACTCTCCGACTTCTCAACCTCTCAAGTGATTGTACCATAATAAATGCACCAACGCCTCTTCCCAAAATGCAAGAAAAAGCACTATGTTCACTACGTAAAAATGGTCTCAGTTCATGCATCTGTGGGCAGGTAAAATCTTGCACCAATTAATTCACACCGATGATGTGCACAACAAACTCACACGAGATTTCCAGGAAATATCGGTGGTGACTTAAGTTTCCCTGAATTCTGCATAACCGGTCGTTTGCGGGACGAATCATCTACTCGAACACGCGTGCGTCGCTGTGCAAACACGTCGCTGTGCAAACGCAGTCCATAGCGAAGCATAAAACGGCAGATTTAGGACAACAATCCGAGTCCACTGTTCAATTAAAACGACGTCAGTTTATGTCAACACCCGCAGCTTTCTCCGCCATCCGTCGGGATACTTCCACATTTTGAAACACGAGCTAAGGAAGATTTACTTTAAAACACTTCCTGCCGTCCTGCCGGACCAGCTGGACCGGATCAGCTGACGACGACAGGGCTGAACCTGTTGACTTCAACCCCACAACAGCCAATTTGCGCTCCGTGTTAGTGTGGGTCCACCATCCAAGCACCGCACCATACACCACGAACGTTTCGCTCTTTTTCGCAGCGCCGTGTTGCACCAACAGAACGAGATCGCCGAAGTCAACGCAGCGCTGTCGTGAACCTGGCTTGTGGTTGCGCACTCGTGGACCCTGTGACTCCCTCGCTTTCCCAGCACACGACGATAACGGATGATACTTTCCGATCTCCGGGAACATCACATGGGCACTTCTCCGGTCACTGTATTCGCACATGTGCTCGTCAATCGAGGGCTTCCCCCTTCCCGTCAAACCAAAATAATACCGGCGCCATGTTAAACGTGCGTTGCTGCGAGAGTTTCTCCGACCAAACAAAACAACGAAAGCAAACCAGCTCCTCGCTTCCAGCGCGTACATCGGCGTTGCGCCGTGGCCAGATCTTTCCTGTCAGCTCTAACTTAAAGATCCTACAGATGCAGCAACGCTGGCCACCACGGAGCGACCGTAAATTCTGAGGAGGCTGCATGGGAAGCGGCGGCACGTTCGCTTGCAGTTGAAGGGTTAAGCCAAAAACGAAACCAACTGCAATGTCACGTGTTCAGATCGAGGGAACGCTTTTCATATCCATTTTAACTGTTTAGAACGAGTAATTACACCCATAACTTAATTTGTGGTGTGTAAGAAACTGTTATCAAGACCCCTAAAATAAATACAAACCTCGGCGACAAAGGAAAGCCGCATCGGCCGCATTGCCATCGACCAGAAAAAAATGGCAGCGACACGGTAAGCGCCAGCGCGGGGTTCGCCCCGACCCGCGACATGCCGTAATTGCTTCTGGTGCCTATCCGTCCCCGAGACATGTTTCTTTCCGCGGCATTTGTCTTGACGGACCTTCATAGTTTGTCCCCAAGCATTCCGATGCTTCGATAGCCGGCAATGCAACGGTCGCCGCCGGGGCGATGCGTGTTTTCGATGTCGGCCACACGGCTATGCGTGTATAACCGAACCAAAACACGTTTTTACAACCTCGCATGGTTTTTGAACGAATTATCCATTACTCAACGTGTAAATTAATGGTAATTTCTGTAAATAGCGTGTTTTTCACCCCAAATATTCACTAAATACACGGGACTTGCTAACAGCTGTAGCGGCCATAGCAGGCACTCCGACTCGTCGCAGCTTTGCCGGCGTTGCTCCGACGGTCCTTGGCCAAGACGTCTGCCCCCGACCGGCTGGCTTGCTGAATGGAATACGCGCCCGCGCGACCCTTATCGGACCCTTTGCGCATTATGGTTCGATCGGCTGACCTCAAATTTTGATTAAGAGGTGAGGTTAATCTCTTCCCCGTTATCATCTCCTTTAACGAGGCAGCGGTGACGAACGCTGTCGTCGATTCTATCTCTTTGTTTTGTGTGATATGGAGCTCAAATAAACGCCGTATAGATTACTTTCGCAACACGGTATGTACACTTTGTTATTAGAGGGCCATTTTTGTTCTGACACGATTGTCGCCGCGGGGGCGCGTTCACGCTCAATTGTTTCCGATAGGTAGCACATTACTGTCGAGCTATGACAGTTCGTGGGAGCTACGCAATGCCGGTCCCACCTTTCTTTGCCGAGTGTCACGTCACTATCGACTGGTACTCGTAAAAGATCGGTCCCGAAGCACTTCGATCGAACGTGCGCGTCCGCTCCAAGTGTGCACAGGTAATTACGTGGCTCTTGCTGACACTCTCGTAGTTGAAAGGTTGAAACATATCTTTTTTTAACGTCGGCTCGCTCCTGCATCTCCGAGGCCGCGAAAAACGCCGCGGCGATTTGTTCCGTCTACGTCGCTTTGCAAACGACTGGCACAGGCCGTTTTTTACCAACAATGACAGTTGTGTTGACTTCGGAGGAACGAGTTGGGAGCATACTCCGGAGGAGCACGGAGAAGTACGCGAAGTGACTTGTGAAGGTAACAAAAAAATAAAACCGGACATGACGTCACAGAGGTCAAACTACTACTTTGCTTTGCCCCCGTATCGACCTCCGAAAAAGGCGTCCCCCCCGGCGCACCCCAGCATGGCGGAAACGTTACGCGGCGCCAGCATCGCTCAAAATGTCAGCTCACAGGAGCGCCTTACTTGCAAACGTGTATAGATAGACCACGTATAGACCAGAGCCGTATATGTAGAGAGTTTGGCCATTCGTTGGGAAGTATAGGAGACAAATGAGGAGACACCATTGGCCGAAAGCGGGCTGGGCGTGTTCCAGGGCGTCTTCAGAAATTCGAATGTGACCAACCAGAAGCCGGAAATAATACCCTGGCGGTGGTCGCGAGAAACAAACCTGATAACTGCATTGGAGTAACTCTCGACGGTTGAAAATATGGTACACGTGATGTTTCAATCACGCTCATTCAAATGATGGTGGAAGAGTGCGACTAGTGGAACGATCGACATAATCCGTAAGCCAAGCGCCGAGGGCCGGGAATCTGCCGTCCAAGCGGTCACACTCTGTCCGAGCAAAACAGAGTTGAGCGGTGCATTCGTTTCTTACATCTTTCTGCATGATCATGATCAAAACAACACGTGCACCCTATTTTCAACCACAAAGAGTAACTACACTTCACTCTTACGCGCTTATTAAAACCATTTACGAACATAGACCTTTGATCAGAACTGGTTCTCGCTACCACCGCTAGGGGATTCTTTTCGGCTTCTGGTTGGTCGAGAGAGCATGCCAAGCCCTCTTTCCGAGTCTGCCGCACGCCCTGGCTCTGCCCGCGCCTCCCATTGACCAAACTCTCTACATATACGGCTCTGGTATAGACCAAGTCAACTCTCTGGCGTCACACCACTGCGGTGGCGCTGCTGTCGCTACTGGGCATGCGCAGATGCTTCGGCTCGCGCGATTCTGGTTTCTGCGCCTGCGCAGTGCCCACACCTGGTGTGGGCAAACGTGGTCTTGCTTGTAAACAGTGTGCAGGTAGATACTCCGTTCTGCCCCTAAGCTGAGACTGGAGTGGAAGCAACGTCCTCGTAGGGCCAGTCATACGCCTCTCTTTCGCGACGTCATCACACTCCCGGCCACACCCACGCGCGTAGAGCAGCGTCAGGGGACAAGAGAGAGGCGGCTCATCGATCCGGCGGGCACGTAGTTTCCACAGTTGTGTCAGCTGAAGGGTGAGTTCGCTGTGAGTTTGCTGGACATCAGATCGCGCACTAATTGGGTACAAACGCTATCATCATCATCATCATCCAACAGGGGTAAAATTTTGGTTTCTCCCGCAAATCGAAAAATTCATGACGGAGTTTTCGTAGATCATTTCCGCTGTCCCGCAACGTTCTCCGAAACCCGCTACGAGATCCGAGACTCTGCTGGCAAGACTTGCACCGCGCATGCGCAGTAGTGGCGTCTTTGTGCCGGAGAGCGTAGCGTAGTGGGAAGACGGTCTACGAAAAACCCTCCATTGTAACATAAATATTGGGGACACACAATTTTTTTGCGACGAAAATTTATTTTGAGTTATGCATGTCCTATCCAGGAAAAAACATTTTTTTTCCCCCTCAAGGTTCAGTGTCCGTTTAAGTGACATCCATTTCCGCGAAAATTTAGCTGGGAAAATGAAGGGGTGTATAGGTCATGCGACGGGAAGTTTTCCGCTAAGGTTAGCAAGGAAAGTGCCTTGTGTTGTTTCCACTGTTCTTTGTCCCTGTTGTTTTTGGCGCTTTTGTATATCAGAGGAGGAAACTGAATTGATGTAGGGGTCTCGCAGCGTCAGGTCAAGTGACATCGATTTCCCATGCTCATCTGAGCGGGAAAGGCACAGACGGATTATGCTTTAAAATTTGTTTATGTTTCTCCAAGGTTCCGGATGGCCGGATCCCGATTGCGGTCAAAGTCTTGAGTACAGTCGAGGCCGATTTATTTTGGATGGACAGATGGCAAAGGAGGGAGAATTCCCATGGATGGTACTGTGAAAAGCACGCTTGCAACCGGGGAGTCACCATTATATAAACCCCTCTCGAAATGCGCGTGCCGATTATTGGAAAGTAGGAACCACTGCACAGTGAAGGGACAACTGACATCGTAGAACGTCATTCCATAAGATAGCGAACGTCGGAGCGCGGCCAACGCTAAAGGAGTCGAACTGCCAATTGAACAGCGTCGAAAGTGCAACGTCACTGCGCTCTGCACCTTTTTCTGTCGTGTTTTTTCTTCTACTCCAACCAAACGCATCAAGTGTGCCGTGACGTTGCGGTTTTAGTCCGCCATTGTGCAGGGATTCCACAGCTGCCAACAGAGGGCAGTATATCAGAAGGGGTCTAATGGCTGCTCCCTTATTTATACGGTGAGAAGCTGAGGGAGAGAGGGGATGAGAGAGGCTGGGGGTGTCTGAATACAGAGCTCCGATTGAAGTGACTAGTGGATGGACGCGGAAAATAGCAGATTTGGTCTCGATCCACCTTGGCCCTCGAACATGTGCGTCGTCTGCTCATCGCGCGAGTGTCTCGCGTCCGAACGCAAGACGCCGCGGCGTTCGACGTTCGAACGCGTTCGAAAAGGGGGTAGAGAAGACGAAGGCATTTAGCCCTTAAGTCAACCCACTAATCCTTCCATTTAGAGTTCGGCACTCTGACGTCCCGTCGTTCTCATATCGCCCTCCCCTTCAGGTTCTCACCGCACCTACTCTATAATCAAAAGATACTCGTCCGCGTGTGACCGCCTATACAATAGGGGGTATTCAGTGGACGCCATATCTGAGCGAACTGTTCACTGCACATGCTCAGAACGAGCTCACACTTATAGGCTGCCAAAACTGGCAACTTTCACGGTGTGGAATGCACGCAGCAACAGAACTGCGGAAGCTCGATGTCAGCACGCGCTCAGCGTACGCGCACACAGCTATGGCCACCAGTTATTACTCCCTATACAGGCTTAAAACACGCGCCAAAGTGAGCCTCCCTTGCCGACCATGTCTTGCCTTACCGAGATGCAGAGGCGGGCTTTGACGAGCTTCCACAAAGGCCTATGCTGGGCAGGAGAACACAGTAGCACCTAACGTGACATTAACCCGTCCTGCTCTGGCAATGATGTAGTGAAGCGAACAGAATAAAAGGAAACAAAAACTGAAGGTCGGTCATGGCGGCGCCCATGGACCGCTGCTGCAAAGCGTCTATAGCAGGGGTCTCAAACACGCGGCCCGCGACTCGCTGAGACGCGGCTCTCAGTCATCCGACTACGAGACCCGCCCCCATGTCTCGATCTCGAGTGCTACAAATGTCGTGCGACACGGATATCTCCTCCTCGTCGATTCATATTCGCTGAAAAGTAGCTCTGCTGTTTTAACGTGTTCACATAGTTTATAATTATGTGTGTTCATTTGTCGTTTGTTTCGATTTTTTTTTTTTTGCTTCCCAGCTTTTTGTAATGAACAGCGATTCCGCTACTAGGCTCCCAAGCGCATCCCCTCGAGGGAGACGGCGGGCAGACGCCAGCGAGGACGGACAGAACCTGTTCGCCACCCCACAGTGCCGCGAAACTCCAACGTCGCATCGTGGCACCGTTGTCCAAGAGAGAAATCGACGTTTGCTACTGCGATAAATAATTGTAGGCCGTCGTTGTGTACAGATCGAGACAAAACACCGTGATAGGCTTCGCGCGAAGCGCCACTAGCTTTACTAACCCGAAAGCACGACAGTGAGACAGGCATAGTCCTGCCCGAGAAGGTTCGCCGTAGAAGTGACGAAGTTCTGGACGCGGAGGAACGTTTGGAGATGCCTTCACGCACTCCGCGCTCGTGCACGACACTCAAGTACACCACAGCCACAAGAAAGGTCTTGCCCGGTGAAATCCTGATTGGACGTGCAAGAATTATCGCAACGTGCTAGACGAGTTTTGACGGGAACTTCTTGGCACGGACACGGAGTAGTGCAGGAGTCTGCGTCGCGTCCGCCGGACAAAGTTTCTGCGGTTTCCTTCACGCGTGGAACTAAAACTCACGTAATAAAATGAACCAGCGAACACACAAAACACAACGATGCGCCATTTTTGTTTTAATGGTCCAAAATCAACAACAACAACAACAAAAAAGAAAACCCACTCAAGCATTATGTACTGCTGCCAGACTAAACGCTTTTCAAGTAAATCTCCCGCCAAAAATCCGCGAGTGAAAAGGCGCTCGACTTTATCGGTCCGCGCTTCCGCGGACTATACTTCGTTTCAGCTTCGGTCCAGACGCAGCCAAAGCTACAAGCGCGAGCTCCGGGCTTTCAGCATCCCCGCCAAGCACGCGCGCTCGTGCAGTGCAACCACTGTTCTGGGCCACATGCTCGCGCTTGTAGCATCGGCTGCGTCTGGACCCAAGCTGAAACGAAGTATAGGCGCGGATCGCAGGAATCGGTGACGTGCCAGTCACGTGGTGCACGGTCCGCGGACGAAACGCGCGATTCGGTTCCTCGTTTGAATCGGCCATTAATTACCATAACCCAACGTCGACCCCGTTAATTCCGGTGTGCCTCAAGGCTCTGTCCTTGATCCTTTCTTATTTTTGGTCTATAATAGCGACTTGCTATTTCATATTAACTCGTTCATACGCCTGTTTGCCGATGATTGCGTTGTTTATCGCGAAATCATTAACGACTTTGATGTTCACGGAATACAATTTGATATCGATTTGATTTCGACCTGGTGTGACACGTGGCAGATGACGCTGAATACTAACAAATGGAAAGCGATGAGAGTGACCCCACCCCGTCTACATATCTTCTCGTTTTGACCATCACTGCAAAGTAGGCGTACCAAGGTAGAAGACTAATTACCTTGAACAGTTCCTTCATACCAAAAGCTTCTGAACGGAACCGCCTTCCCCCTTGTATTGCGACAATCAATGATCTAAGCAAGAATTAAAGGAATACTTCAACGAAATTTGAAATATACCTGTCGTGTTCAGAAATACGGAGCAAAAAACGTTTGCAATGTGCGCCCCACGCTGTCATCCGTTACGCAACGTAAAAAGGAAAAGGAAAAACAGTCTATCACTTAACCCTTGTTATCTATAGTCACTGACATGCTTAGTAAATGCACGACGTGGCGAGTCCCCAGCATGTCATTATAGCTCCCCAGCTAATAAGGTTGCGGCATTTGCCATAGAACCAATCGCTAACCTAGAAGTCTGAATTAACATAATAAGCCACGCCCCTCGTCGACTCTCTGACGTCACGCCACTGTGGTGGCGCTGTTGTCGGCTCTGCACATGCGCAGATGCTTTGCCTAACCTGAATCTGGTTTTTGCGCACTCACAATTACGTCCACGCCCGCTGTGAGGAACGCGGGCTTGTACGTAAACAGTGTATGTTGGTCGATAGAGGGGGAGGGGGGGGGGTTGTATTAATGGAGACGGCGGTTGACTTATTATACTATAGGG